>VDFB02327698.1:0-131332 GCA_007258455.2 Sequoia sempervirens | reverse complement strand
CCTTTTTTGGTCGTGTTAACTATCAAGTTTGCATTTCTTTCAATACAAGTGTAAAAAATCATGACATTAGGCTCTCTCTTACCTATATAACCATATAATTTTTTTAACATTTTGATTATGTTAAGGTTTTCATCTATAACTTCTCTTGTTAGATCCTCTGTTTTTTGTCAAAAACCAACATGTGCTAGTTTTGGTATAGATTATTACTTGTTCATTGAATTTAAAAAATATATATTTTTATAAACTAGACTTCATCCTACATGTAATGAAAAAAATGATTTTCGATTAGTTTTCAAAAAAATTAGGGGGGGGGCATGCTCAAATTTCATCTTTTTAGGATGTGTCCACTTCAAAAAATCGTAAAATATTATATATTCATTAAAAAATTAGCCAAAAAAACTAGGATAAACTACATGGTGTTATTTAAATCTAATTGCTTCTGGATTTGATTGTGTGGACTCTTTTTTCATCAACGTTTCGGATCACACTCAGTGAGCCATCATCAGGATAGAGATGATGGCTCACTGAGTGTGATCTGAAACGTTGATGAAAAAAGAGTCCACACAATCAAATCTAGAAGCAATTAGATTTAAATTCATATGGATTGTGGAAATCTAATTACATTGGGATATTACTTTGGGTGTTAGCACTCTCACCCGTCTGATTTTGAAATTATAAAAAGTTAACTTTTTAGGGAGGCCACAATAGACACTATGTTGTTATTTTATAAAACAGGTTCTCTTTTGGTGGTCCCCCTTTTTGAAAACCTTCGTCTTCATTATTTAAAAAAAAAATAGTAGCTTAGAAAGTAGATTCAGAGCACTACAACTCTTGTTCTCCCGCATCTTCAAATTTTGAATGTAACTATCTTCATTCTCTTGTGAACATCAGACTTTGTTGATTTCATAAAAAGAAGTGGCATCTTAAGAACCATTTTTGTGTCACAACTTGGTGTGTACTTATCCAATAGTTTAATAATTTCATCTCTAATATGTCAAGTGATTTAATAAAATTTCATTATATTAGTAATATTGAAAAATGAATTGTTCTAACAAAAATACTCTAAACTAACTAATATATTACACATCTTACCGACATAAATAAGATGTAATGTGTCACTAATTACTATATTTATTTGGTTTGACTAACTTCTTCTATAATAGTTATTTAAATTAAATAAACTTGCATACATACTTGTCCTCTTCAATGAGAACATAAGAAATTAGATGTACTTATCGACTTACATTTAATTGACTAGGAATTGTCATTTTATTTCAATATATGCCATTTCAATGTTCAAATAATCAAATACTAAATTTATATTTTATAAATGAAAACCGGCTGAACACTATTGTCTAATTTCTTAAGAAGCAGCAATAAGATGAGGCCTGGTCTTTCCTTTTCAATCATCGCAAAAGACAAATCATTCTTCTTCCATAGGAAACATATGGACCCTGACCAAGAAAAGTTGACACCTGTCATAAGCCAAACAACTTTCTAGAAAAGTCTCATGGCGTGGTCCAGACTGTCCCACTTTGGAAGCTCTCTCAATAAAATATTTGGTCTCAATAAAATTTATAGCCAAAGAGCTTTTGTGTTCCTTCTCATAAATGCTAGTACAAGAGATTATATATGCTTCATTGACCTGCATCTACTTGACCTATAACTCACCATACATTATTATCTAGTTTAAAATTACGGCTGATGGGCTTGGAGAATGCTAACCCTCAGAAGCAGCAGTAAGATGTGACTCTAAGTTCTTCTTTCTTTGTGTTGTTGTAAAATAATTCAATTATTCTACTTTTAACTAGTTTTAATTGTTTGTAATGAGTTTGTTATTATTCAGCTATAGATTTGTGTTATTGCAATAATAATTAAATATAACCACCATGGTATATATTCGTTCATCCTGATTGAGTTCATCTAATCTGTATATAGTAATGTACCTGCAAAGCTCGAATGTTTAACATTTATTCCTTTTGCCAAGCAATTCCGACAAGGTCCTATGGCCTTCTACAGTGTACTGGCATATCAGCATCCCGAGTTGCTCAAACTGTGCACTAGAATCAAATAATACCCATTAGAAATTTTGCCCCAATGGCATAGGTGGTCGGATATTGATGGATGACTGCTTTCTGCGCTATGACAACTCTAATTTTATTTCAACACTAGATGCCGACATATATGTTTTCCTCTATAATAGCACCAATAATATCACACAAGCGAATCTTATCGCTGCCAAGGGTATGACCTTCATTCTTCTATCAAATTTGATTAATAGAGCTAGTCATCCTACAAATAAGGGATTCGCTACAGAAGAAAGGCCATACTCCGGTGGTAATGTTTCTGCTGAAGTGCAATGTTGGAGAGATATATCGATCACGGATTGTACAACATGCTTATCAGTCGCAATGACACAACTGGAGGAATTTTTTTATACTAGCAAAGGCGTCGAAGCTCTATTAGGAAGCTGCACACTGAATATGAGATCTACCCATCTTTTAATTATGTCGCTTCAGTCCCGACTGATGCTCCCTCTACATCCATCACTCCTCTTCCACCCAACACTCTTGTTAATCAAAGTAAATTGCATCCACTCGAATCATTTATATATTTTAGATCTTCTAACTTTAATTTTTGAATTGTTATATTGTTTATGTCATATAAAAAAATTGCTTGTTAAATAATAATTACATACTGACCTGCAGAAAATTCAAGAAGAATAGCCTTAATATTGGGGATTGTGGGAGGTATAATAGTGATCTTAGTTGGTTGTTCCTTGGCAATCTGGAGGAAAGTAAAATCTGCAGTTTCCAGCCAGATTCAGGATGCAGGTGCCACTTCTAGGATTTGATTTACTATGTTTTGTAAATATATCTGTATATGTAGTTAACATATGTTTATCTCTTTTTATATGACATACGAAGATGCCCCAGAAACTAGGCTATTTAAGAAAGAGAAAATTACTTTCAGCTTAGAAAGTTTGATTGAAGCAACAGGAGATTGTGACGATAATAATAAGCTTGGAGAGGGAGGCTTTGGCACCATATATAAGGTATGAGTGTGGTCAGTAGTGTACATCGCAGATGTGAATTATTATAATTTGTTGGTTTGGATAGAGTAACGAAGAATGTATATTTCATACATGGATTTGTGTAAACAGATATGGGTTTGTTTAAATTCTCAGGGAATGACTAAAGACGGAAAGGAGATAGCAGTGAAAAAGTTGTCTGCAAGATCTGCACAAGGGAAAAGAGAATTTATGAATAAGGTGGAGCTGGTGGCGAATATTCAACACAGAAACCTTGTGAATTTTCTCAGATGTTGCATCGAGGGATCTGAAAGGTTGCTTGTCTACGAGTATTTGAAAAACAAAAGTCTTGATGCCTTTCTCTTTGGTGGGTTATTCTTAGACATTATTTTCTTTTATTAAAATTGAATATCTTTTTCTGAATCAATTGCATTTGTAAATTTCGATCTAATATTTCTGACCCATCTCCTACATCAATCTTCAAGAATAGGGTCATTAGGACCTATAAGTAGTGGGACAAATAAGACTCGCCCAAAAATGGTTGACATCATTTTTGTTTATCAAAATTGAAATAGTTTTTGGGGCCAATTGTTTTTGTTGTTGGAAAATGAGTTCGGGTAACAAAGACAATAAATTCAGATTGTTTCAGCAAACACAATTGTTTTAACACACAAATTTTTTGTTCATTCAAACAGATCCACAAAATCGCAGAAGTTTCGATTGGCAAAAGCGGTTTAACATCATAAATGGAATTGCTCGTGGGATTTTGTACCTCCATGAAGATTCCAAACTGTGAATAATTCACAGAGACATCAAAGCAAGCAACATTTTGCTTGATGATCAAATGATTCCAAAGATAGTTCTTCAGCTTAGCGAGGCTTTTCCCCGACAATGAAACCCAAATCCAATCAAAAGTTGCAGGGACATAGTAAGAATACCTTTATATTTCATCTTTATCTTTATCTTTGAAAAGTTAAGTGAAGACGAATATATCATTCCTGATCTACAACATGAAAATTTAAATTGAAGTCATGATGGTTGGAATGTTTTGATGGCGTGCAATGGGTACATGGCTCTAGAATATGAAATGGCAGGGCAATTGTCTATAAAAGTCGACATTTATAGTTTCAGAGTTTTACTGCTTGAGATTGTGAGTGGAAGAAAAAATACCGACATCAATCTTTCGAAAGAAAACAGGAGCTTTAGCTTAATAGAATGGGTAAGATATTAAATCCCCCATTTAACCATTCGACTGTTGGAATAATTAATCCCAAGCAGCAACGAGAAAGTGCATTTATTGCACCATCAGATGAAACCAAATTTGGGCAGTTTCCCCTTGCTGTGTCTGACCATCTTGCTGGACAACAACAAATTAATTGTGGTGGTTGAATTTGAATTGGGCGCCAGTTTTTGGAAAGGCAACAAAAGACAAAAGAAGAATAGAATGTTTATTCTGTAGGAGAAGAATGAGAAGGAGACAGAGACAGAAAGTTTTTGCAGCAGCAACAGAAAGATAGAATGTTCAGCAGAACTAAAGAAGTGAAAGTTCAGGAGAACCTGCAGTAGCAAAGGACATTGACAGTGCTCCAATGCTCCAGAATGTTTCTAGCACGCAGTAGCACATAGAAGGAAGATGCGCCAGAACTAGCACAGTTTTTGTATGAAGCATGTACAGAACTTTTGCTCTAAGTTTTTTGTCAGAAATTTTTTGAATGTAATCTTTTTGATGAAATAGAAAATCAAATATATAAATATTTATGTCTCCTTGTGTTTGTCTCCTTTGAACTGTGCATGTTTTCATTCTTTTCCCACTGTAGTTGGGTTTCTTTTCCCAACAGATTGGTATTAGATCCCTAAGTTTTCTGGGCATTTAGTTTGTTAAAGCCCTAGCTTTGTTCCTATGCATGCAGGTACAGAACTTTAGTTTCTGGGTATTTGGGAAAGCCCTAGTTTTTCTAGGCAGTAAAGAAAAGCCTTAGATTTTATCTGGGTACTTGTAGTTTTCCCCCATTTAGCAAAATGGTTGGGGGAGACAATAGGAGTTGGCAACAGCCACCTATATTTGATGAAAAAAATTATGATGTCTAGGCAAAAAAAATGAAAACCATTCTAGTAGCAAATGATTTGTGGGAATTAGTAGTAAATGGGTTCACAGATGTGACTGACCCAAATGCATTTGCAGCATTGAGCAATGCTCAAAAGAACCAATTGAAGGAGACAAGGAAAAATGATGCCAAATCTCTCAATCTGATTGAGGCAGCCTTGACAGAGGCTATCTTTCCTCAAATAGCAGCAGCTAGTTATGCAAAAGAAGCATGGGAAATACTTCAAACCACCTACAAAGGGTCTGAAAAAGTCAGGTTAGTGAAACTCTAGCTGCAAAGGAGAGAATTTGAGACCATGCAAATGAAGTACAATGAGTCCATTTTAGATTTTCATACAAGGGCTTCAACTTTGATTAACCAATTGAGGATAAATGGAGAAACTATGGAAGAGAAGAAGATTGTGGAGAAGATTCTCAGAAGTTTTACCCACAAAATTTGACCTGATGGTTATTGCCATAGAAGAGGCAAATGACCTCTCAACATTATTAGTTGATGAGTTAATGGGTTCACTTCAAACCCATGAGCAATGCCTAAATAGGTCTACAAATTCCTCCCAAGAACAAGCCTTCAAAGCAAGGGAGGAGGGTTGAGGAAGAATGGCGAAGGAAGAGGTCAAGAGGTGGGAGGTGGAATCTCCAGGGGGGAGGAAGAGGGGTTAAGGACTGAATGGGATGGAATAAGATCTTGAAGGAAGGAAGGGAATGGAAATGGAAGGAATGGAATGGAATGGAAGGAAGGTAAACCCATTAACACGTAATCTTGCATAACAGAACAGTGTTGAATTTTGGTACTTGGACAGTGGTTGTAGCAACCACATGAATGGTAACAAAAAATTATTTGCCTCCCTTGACCACAATATTAAGTCTAAAATCAAAATGGGAAATAATGAGAAAGTCCCAGTCATGGGCAAGGGCATAGTGTGCCTACAAACCAAGCATGGTGAAGAAAGACAGCTTCATGATGTCTTTTATGCCCCAGGAATGAAACACAACCTCTTGAGCATTGGAAAGATGGTCCAAAACAGATATAGAGTGCTAATGGAGAAAGGGGAATGCATCATCTATGACAGAAATGGAAGCAAGAAATTTATGGCAGCGGTTCAAATGACAAAGAACCGAATGTTTCCCCTCAAAATGCAAATTTCAGTACAATCAATAGGCTTACAACAGTCAGCCTTCAAAACAGTCATCCAAGACCCATCCAAGCTTTGGCATTTGAGGTATGGGAATCTAAGTTATTCTAGTTTAAATCTTTTAGCTAAAAAAGATATGGTTAGGGGCCTACCAGCAATTGTAGAGCCCAATGGAAAGTGTGAAGCATGCATCCTAGGTAAACAACATAGGCAACCTTTTCAATCAAGACATTCTAGGAGAGCTAGAGCACCATTAGAGGTGGACATTCATATTTGTGTGGTCCCATGAAGACCTCAACCCTAGGAGGAAATGTTTATTTTATGACACTCATAGATGACTATAGTAGAAAAATATGGGTGTATCTTTTGAAGAACAAATTAGATGCATTTGAGAAATTCAAAGAGTTTAAGGCCTTGGCTAAAAAGAAAAGCGGCCATTATATCAAAGTCCTCAGAACAGATAGAGGGGGAGAGTATATCTCTCAAGAGTTTATGAATTTTTGCAAGTCTTATGGTCTTCAAAGACAACTCACAGCCCGGTATACTCCACAACAAAATGGAGTGGCTGAAAGAAAGAATAGAACCATCACGGAGATGGCAGCAAGCATATTGAAGGAAAAAGGTTTGTCCAATGAGTATTAGGGTGATGTTGTAGCAACAGCAGTCTACATTTTAAATAGGTGCCCCACAAAGGTCGTTCATGATAGAATCCCACAAGAAGCATGGATGAAATGCAAATAGAGTGTTGAGCATTTGAGAATATTTGGATGTGTGGCATATGCACTCGTGCCAAAAGACAAAAGGAATAAATTTGATGACAAAGGTGAAAAATGCATTTTCATAGGCTATAGTGAAGAATCCAAAGCCTACAGGTTGTATAATCCCATCACCAAGAAAGTGGTAATCAGCAGGGATGTTGAATTCATTGAAAATGAGTCATGGGATGGAACAGTTGATAGCAATACAGGTATTTTTGTTTCAATACCTCTTGAGGATGAAGAAGCTGCAGAAGGGAGATGCTTTGGAACTTTATAGCAAGGTAATAGTTTAGAAAATAGCAGCAGTAGCTTCGAAAACTTTTCAGCAGGGAAGTTGCTCCGGAAACTTCCAGCATGGCAAATGCTCCAGAAGTTCACAGCAGCAGTCTTCTTCATCAATCTAGCAGTCAAGTAGCTCCTGAAATTTTGATCCTGCGCTTGCATCATTGATGCCACGGAAGACAAGAAGCATGAGGGAAATTTATGACAGCGGAAGGTATGATGAGTTTGATGAGAATTCAGATTTTGCTATGTTTTCTTATAGTGATCCAATGTATTTTGAAGAAGCCGTGAAAAAAAAAAATGGTGTAATGTCATGGATGAAGAAATGGATGCTATAGTGAGAAACAAAACATGGGAGCTCACTAATTTACTCAAAGGGAAATTAGTCATTGGAGTTAAGTGGGTCTATAAGACCAAATGCACTGCTGATGGTAAGATTGAAAGGCATAAAGCAAGGCTGGTTGTTAAGGGATACAAAAAGTAGCCTGGAAGAGACTATGATGAAACATATGCACTAGTTGCAAGGCTAGAAACAGTTTGGGCAGTCCTTGCAATTGCAGCCTAGCACGAATGGAAAGTATTACAAATGGATGTGAAATCAGCCTACCTAAATGGAGTGTTGAAAGAAGAGGTGTATGTGGAATAGCCACCTGGCTACGAAGTCCCAAGGAAAGAAGACAAAGTATACAGGCTCCGGAAAGCTCTTTACAGGTTGAAACAAGCACCATGGGCATGGTACAAAAGAATTGATTTGTACCTTATGAGCAATGGCTTTAGCAAAATTGGTAGTGAGCCCACTCTCTACATCAAGGCAGCCAATGGTGAGATTTTTATTGCTATTTTGTATGTAGATGATTTAATTTTCACAGGAAATAGTAATCTTTTCATTGTTGATTTCAAAGAGGCAATGAAAAATGAGTTTGAAATGACAGACCTAGGTTTGATAAAATATTTCCTAGGCATAGAGGTCCAACAAATAGATCATGGCATCTTTATTTCACAAACAAGTTATACTAAAAAAATCTTGAAGAGATTTAGAATGTTGGACATCAAACCAGCCCCAACCCCAACAGCTACAGGTTTGAAATTAAGTAAAGAGGACAGCAACAATAATGTTAACCCAACCCTCTACAAGAGCATGGTTGGAAGACTCATGTATTTGACAACAACAAGACTAGATTTGATGTACATGGTAAGCCTAATTTCTAGGTTCATGGAGCAACCTAAAGACACACACTGGCAAGTAGGAAAAAGAATTCTGAGGTATGTCAATGGCACGAAAGGCTATGGCATTATGTACACTGCCTCAAATGAGTTTCAGTTGGTTGGGTACACAGAAAGTGATTGGGCAGGAAATGTAGATGACAAAAAGAGCACATCGGGAAATTTGTTCCACATGGGTTCAGGAGCAATATCATGGGCATCAAAGAAGTAGCCCATAGTTTCACTCTCCATAGTCGAAGCAGAATATATAACAGCAAATGCAGCAGCATGTCAAGCTATTTGGCTTAGAAGAATCCTTACAGATTTGAAAGAGCAGCAAGAAGATGGTACAACCATATTTTGTGACAACGTGTCTTCTATTGCATTGACGAAGAATCTCATCTTTCATGGGCGAAGCAAGCATATCAAAATTCAATATCATTTCATAAGAGATTTGGTGGAGCATGGAGAGATTCTACTTCAATATTGCAAATCTGAGCAACAGCTCACTAATATTTTTACAAAGGCATTGTCAAAAGAATCCTTGGATTCTGGAAAACACAGAAAAATGCAGCACAAAAAAGCTCATATGCTCCGGAACTTTGGTTCTGGAAAACACAGAAAAGGATAGATGCTCTGGAACTTCAGAAGACCTTTCCAAAATGCAAAACAGATGCACACAGGCTTGCTCTAGAAACTTTGCACCGGTGCTCCGGAACTTTTGGTTCGTTGCTCCAGAAGTTTTGCAGAGTGATGAAAGACAGTAACTCTTGCACCAGAAACTTTGCTTCGGAAGTTTTGCACCAGAAGTTTCAAATGATAATGAAGGAAAGAAAAATGGCTCAGGATTAAGGGGGAGTGTTCGAATAATTAATCCCAAGCAGCAACGGGAAAGTGCATTTATCGCACCATCAGATGAAACCAAATTTGGGTAGTTTCCCCCTTGCCATGTCTAACCACCTTGTTGGACAGCAGCAAATTAATTGTGGTGGTTGAATTTGAATTGGGCGCCAATTTTTGGAAAGGAAACAAAAGACAAAAGAAGAATAGAATGTTTATTCTGTAGGAGAAGAATGAGAAGGAGACAGAGACAGAAATTTTTTGCAGTAGCAACAGAAAGATAGAATGTTCAGCAGAACTAAAGATGTGAAAGTTTAGGAGAACCTGCAATAGCAGAGGACATTGACAGTGCTCTAGTGCTCTGGAATTTTTCTAGCACGCAGCAACACAAAGAAGGAAGATGCGCCAGAACTAGCACAGTTTTTGTATGAAGCATGTACAGAGCTTTTGCTCTGAGTTTTTTGTCAGAAAATATTTGAATGTAATCTTTTTGATGAAATAGAAAATCGAATATATAAATATTTATGTCTCCTTGTGTTTGTCTCCTTTGAACTGTGAATGTTTTCATTCTTTTCCCACTGTAGTTGGGTTTCTTTTCCCAACATCGACGTAGATTATTTATTGAGGATGAGAAAGTGAAAATCTTTTTGTGCTGTGTGATGGTTGTGTAGGTATGGAGAGCTTACAGAGGAGGAAATTCCCTCAGTATTGTGGATAGTGTGGTGGTAGGAAATTGCCCAGAAGAGCAAATGTTAAGATGCATTCAAATTGGACTTCTATGCACACAGGCTGATCCAGACGTCCGTCCAATAATATATAATGTTGTTACAATGATATCTACAAATTTTGTGTCATTTCCAAAATCCAAGCAGACATGTGTTCATAAGCGTGACAAGTGAGAGTCTGAATATTAGCCTCATCCCTCGCATTTCTTCTCGGAATGAAGCCTCAATGAGTATAATGGAAGCTAGATGATGGTTTGGTCATAGCCACAATTTTACAATAAGATTGTTGTATTTTTTAAGAACGTCTATAGGGGAGAGGGGCTCATAGTGGAGCACCTTAACTTCAAATTTCTCAAAATTCTATGTGGAAATTTCAAATCACTCCTAATTCTGTACAACAGTTTATTTGGCAACTCATGTGCTTCTATATTTCGTTTTAGGGCCACATCATCAAATATGATGCAACATCAGCATGCTTTTTGTTGAGGTATCCAAAAAGGCTCAAAAAAAAAGTGAGACCGATAGTGGTGCACTAAGTCATGTTTTATTGGTGTGCTGATGTGGCAGCACATGATTTGTCACTTTGTGTACTTTATGGATAAAAAGTGTTTTGCAATTGGATATTAAAGTGCTCCACTATGGGGCCCACTAAGGACTACTTCTATCCCCACTATTGGACCCTGCTCCATTATGGGCCCCTCTCCCCTAGCTGCACGCAAGTTGGGTAGGAATTAAAGTGCACTCGTAGCAAGTATAATTAGTATATATATCTTCAAGGTAATCTATATAAAATACAAATATATCGAAATCAAAAATTTTCTATTTTTTCAATTAGCAAAATTAAAATAAATAAAAATCATTGTATGATTTATTATATGAAGAAAAACGAAAATTATTATAGTTAAACAATGAAAATAGAATGTCGATTTTTGTTTTTCTTTTATGGATTTGTTGAACACCTATATGTCATGTTGCCATTGTAGAGATACATCTATTGACATAATAAGCACACAAAATTATATATGTAAAAATGTTATAATTTAAAATTTTATATACTATCTTTATGAGTAGATGTTTAATTTTTTATATATATTTATTTAAGAAATGATATATTATTTGTAAAATTTGCATGATTGTTAATCTTGTAAGTGTGGATTTGAATTAGAATTATGAATTTGATTTTGTTGAATTTTTAGAAATTTACTTTCAATTTGCTTTGAAGTATTTTGTACAATCTTAAGATATAAACATAGTTTGCATGTTAGGTAGTTTGTACATGATAAGGAAAATTATTCTTTTATCTCAAACATATTTGTTGTAGCATCAACAAACACATCCTTATTTTTATAAATTACAAACCTTTTTTTGAATTCAATGAATTTTACTTTTGATTCTAGACTTGGAGGCACATTCATAAAGTGTTTGTGCATTTTGAGATGAAATGATTGCTTTCTTTGTTTGGGTATTTAATCTTACCATTAATATATTAAAGATTGTAGAGGTCTTTATTATCAGCATTATGTAGAAGAAAGTCATGATTTTGTTTTGAAATTTCTCAAAAGATGTATGTTATAGGTTTAGTATTACAACTTGACTTTTTTCTCGTAGGTTTGCTCTTCTTTGCATTGTTTGTGTTTTTATATATTCATACTTGTGACTTTGAGAGATATTATTAACCCTAGTTTTAGAATTATTTTGATATGTGTAACTTTGTTTCCAAGTTCTAATGCATACTTAATATTTTTCTAAGTTTATCTATATAGTTTCAAAATCTTTATTGATTTAGGTTTATTGTCTATGCTTTGAAGCCTTATTCCAAACTCTTCTTTATATGCATTGTGGTCCCTTAGTATATTCACTAGTTAGCCATTGAAATTTTTTGTTCATATTTATATATTGATTTGTTTCAATATTTACTATGCGTTGTGGCCTAGCTTTAAAACACCCATAGTTTCCTATCCCTTGATCTAACCTTGGATTTTGTTATAATGTATGGATAGTTTTTTTTTTTTTACGTGCATAATGGTTTAGTCATTCATGGTCTTCTTAATGATTTATTTACTCATAAAATAATGCTAGAAATCTCAGATGTATGTACACAAGCCTAAAGTGATTCTTGGTTCTTACTATTGCTTTCATATCCTTGTTATGTATACCATCAAGACCTCATAACCTAGTTCATATAGGTCACTTGTTCACAAGCTAGGTAATGGTCTATCATATTATCCTCATAGTCATTTTATTCACAACCATAATGGCCACTCTATGTCTATAACTTGGGGGTCCTTCAAACTTTTCTTCTACTCACACACTAATCTTAAATGGTAGTTTTATATTCCATTATATAATAGATGGTTCCAATCTTTAGAACTTAAATATTTATGTTATTAATGTTGAGATGATCTATAAATTGGCTAGCAACCTCCTTTGTAGAAACAAGTTAGGAGAGTTATTCATAATTCACATACATCATGGACTACTATGAACATTGAACTCCATTTCATAGTTTAGGCATCCATCTTTGTGATGTAAGTAGTGAGAAAGATGTATGGTAGAATGTGATTGCATTGGAAAGTTGCAGTTTGTCAACCAATTTTTGTTGAGCACTTTAATTTAGTTAATGTACATGAACCCCTGATATTTCCTCAAGCCATATAATAGAAATTGATTTGGCATGACTTGGTGGTCAATAATGATGTCTTTTATGGAGTTTAATTTCATGGTCTACATTAATTCAATATGTGATGGAGATGAGACCATATATTTAGGAATTTTAGTCTTGCCACTTATTGCCCAACATTGTTGCTTTTGAAGGTTTTATGTATTTTAGATCCATGAAGAGGAATATATAAAATTATAAATTGTTCAATCCTTTTCATTCTCTATTATAGACCATGAACCTTGAATTATTATTGCAATAAAATTAATTTTGAGAACTTAGGGCCAGCAAGCATATCCATATAAAATTTATAAAATTTATTGTGTGATAGAGAGTTTAATTTTATTAAATCATGTATATTCAATTGGTTTTTTGTTGACTTAGTAACCATACGGTTTTATTTTCCTTACAAGGTTCAAATTGAGTGGTAAATTGTACTTGTCAAGCCTATTTTGATGAAATTTGACACTTGATTTTGAGTTCCTTAGAGGTATGTATAGGGACATAGGTACAAATTTTATGGACTTGTTTCACCTAAGCATGAAGAATATGACATGGGTGAAGATTGATAAAGCAATTGAACAAGGACTTGGAAAAGTGAGCACACCTTATTTGAAGATTTGTTAGAGGTGGAGAATAAGGATTAGGAGTGATAAAAGGGTATTACTAATGCAATCTTTGGCTCACTAATAAAGATTATTAAGACATATTTGAAACCATTGAGGCATAAAATTTCACCCTAGTGCAATTTCCCACAAAATCACCTTCACCTTAGCCTTATAAGGTTGACAACACAAAAATCTGTCACATTTACCCTTCATTCTCGCATGTGCTTTTCTTATTTTTCATTGATGAGGGAATTTTTGTCATGGATTCCTCTGCATCGCGTAGACATTTGTGTGGTGTTCTATTGTCCTAACAAGATTCTTGAGTCAGTGGACATTGGGAGATTATGATTCTCTACCACTCTACGAAATGTAACGCTTCATGTGAACCTTGACCACTTGAAAGCCTCTTTGTCTCCAAAATATATTTTGAGCTTACCTCTCTCAATTCCATTCATTCAACCTCACTTACTTCTTGCTCATTCACTCTAGTCACTCTCACTCCATTCTTTCATTCTACACCATTGTTCTTGTTGCTTCTTGCTTCTACATCATTATTTCTCACAAGCTTCGATCTCTATGTTATTGGCACCACCATCTTACACTCTCAAGGCTCTCTTCCTTCATCTCTCAGCTTCTCCAAGCATGTAGAAGAGAGGGTAACATTTACTTTATGGCTTTTTCTTACTTATAGTTTAGCATATAGATTATCTTTCCTTTCTAGATAACTTTTGTCTATTATTTTCTTTATAATGTTTTCTCTCTATCACTGCATATTGGTTGTACGTGGAGGTGGAATCACCAAAGCAGGGGTTTGACTAAGGAAAACTCCAAAACACAAACCCCAACATTTTTTTTCTCTATGTGTGTAGGTACTTTGTCTTTGTGGAGCTTGCGAGAGGCTAGACCATCCATAAGTTGGATTTCTACTACCCTATCTCGTCATTTTGTTATAATGATCTATTTATGTTTTAAGTTATAGTATTCTTCTTGTTGTAGTTAGTTTATTTCATACATTAGCAAGATTTTGTCAATTTTGTTTAAACTTATAGATTAAGGTTTTTGGGTCCTTAGCACACCTTATGAGTTTTTGATTGTAGACTATGTTCTCATTTTATATGAGATGCCAACATGCCCCTCAGACAACAACATGGTGCACTGTCATCCAAGTCTCACATTGTCATCCTCTAGTCGAGAGCCAATTAGTTTGCAGTCTAAGACCTCTGTGGTCTACTCACCTAATTCCTAAAATCCTCCATCCCTAAAAACATAAAACAGAGTCTAGTTTATCTTCCATTTTCCACCTTGTTCCTACCTTTTTCATTGAGGTAGTTCAAGGAAATTCACTCCCTTTAGACCATGTTTTTCTTGGGACTTGGGAGTAGCGAATCCCCTCCTCTACATTTTGGTGAAGCCGACATGAACCTTTTGTCTCCTTCTCTTGGGTTTGAAAATTTATCTTCTCATTTCTAGGACATTTTGCAAATAGTGTGTTGTGAAGCTTTTATGAGCTTTATGACCCAATCTACAACATCTGGATATGTTGTATGAAGAAGTATTTGACATGTTAGAATGGGATCTAGAAGGTTTAGTTTCCCTTGAACGGGTCCTACTTTTGAAGAGCTTGTTTCAGGAATCTCTATTATTTTTTCTTCTCCTTTTGGTGAGGCAATGATGCACGTCCCTACCCCCTTCCTTTCCATCTATCTCTTCTACGGAGGATGATGTTGCTCTTAGGGTTCTTGCAAAGAAAATCTATTCCCTAGATATGAGACTCGAGGATCTTGAGAGATTCGTGGCACAAGATGATAAATTTTCCCAAGCGGCTCTTGTCATTGAGAAATTAAGAACCATGTTGGGTAAGGATCATAGAGGCATAGAGCTTCTTCGAGGGATAACAAATATTATGGATGAGCATGTCCCCGCCTACACTTCTAACTTGAATATTACTCGAGACCATGGCTCAAAAACCATTGGAAAATAATTGAATGTCTCGATGCCAAGGGTTTCAATGTCTATAGTTGACATGATTCCTTCTGCCAATACCAAATTTATACCCGAGCAGAGTAATACAATTAAAGTAAATAAGGTTCCTTTCAGTTTCAGCTTCTCTACACCTGAGACCCAAAGTATCCTTATTTTTGGCTTCATTGTTGATGCCTCTATAGGAATGCTAGGGGATCTATTGGTGCAGGGGATGGTGGTCCTTCTAGAGGTACCTCTAGTCATACTTCATCCACTGATCTTGCACTCAATTCCCTATTGCAGAACATGGGGCACATGTAGAATTAGTTGCCAAGTTTGACCACTTCTTCTTCATAACCTATTTTCCAATCTTTACATTGCCATAGTCCTCTTTCCATTTCCATTTTGAACACTTCTATGCCTCAGGGGGTGGAGATTCCAAAGTTTGAAAACCATAATAGAAATGGGGACCCATGGATGCATGTCTCATCCTTTAACGTGCCATGTATTGATTTCTTTCATAACAACGCTTTGTTGGCCAGGATATTCCCACATTCTCTCAAGGACGTCACTCTAGAATGGTATTGTTCTTTACCTAATAATTCTATTTTCTCTTTCAACCAACTATTCAACCAATTTCTCCAACAATTCCAAGCCAACATTATGTTGAAGATCACCTTCAACGATCTCATTCAGTGTAAGCAGGGAATCCACGAGAAGTTGACTGAATTTATAGTTTGGTATCAGGCTATCTTTTCTTAGATTTACTATCCTTTACTTGACTCTAATGTTCAAAAGGTTCTTATTCGGAACTTGCAACCTACGTTGTAAGAGAAGTTTATTTTGATGAAGTATCCTTCTTTCATGCATATGTGTGCTACTTTGAGAGAATATCACCAAGCGGTTATTCAGTATGAGGATTCATCCCCATGCTCCCACTAGGACGGTCGATCAGTCATGTCAGTATTGGGTAAGAATAAGGTCATGGCTAACGTGGTCTCTATTCCTTCAAATAAAAATAATATAGAACAACAACATAAATTTTACTAAATTATCATAATCTTACACTATTATCCTGCAAAAATTACTAAAAGATAAAGTAATGTCACTACTTGAGATTCGACCATTGTTCGAGTCGTATCTTGAATGGTATGACTAAAAAAATTTCCAATTCTATCGAGTTGTTGGGCATGATACCGAAAGATGCATCTTCCTACGTCACATAATTTTGGACCGCATCGATGATGGGACCATTCGCCTTGATGGAAAAAAGTAGAATTCTAATAAATATATAGCTAATCCTAATAGCCAACTACAAATATACATAGATTTGTTCTCATTGCACTCTACAAACTTGGTCATTCCTTCTTCATTTGCTTCTAAGTCTACCCCATTTGAATACGTGAATGTGGTCTCATTCACTCATATCTCTCCTACAGAACATGTATGTATTATTCCTAATATTACATTTACCTCACATTATCTACCCTTGAACAAGGAGCCCCCTCTATTGTATGTTCCCACCCAAATTAATTATAACATCATGACAGGTCTTATGGTTGATCCATCAAGCCAAGTGAATGTCATCACGGAGGAGGAATTGTTTATTAAAAACTTGCACAAAGAGAAATATGATGAATCACATGTCACCCTTCGTACACATGATGGGTTTTATATCGCCCTTATAGGGTCTATTTCTTTGTCAGTTTTGGTTGGTCCTAAGCCTATGGATGTTTCATTTGTTGTGATCCTAGAATCAAAATTATTCAAAGTAAGGTTGGGAATTCCATGGCTAGCCTATATGGATGTAATCAATTCTATAATCCAAAAATGTTTGAAGTATCCCCATGAGGGTACCGTGCATATTATCCAAGACACTGGATACAAGCCATTGGTAGCATGTGGGGGATTCTCTCTCGGCCATTTTTGGCTCGCCACAGTTAGACCCCTCCTTCCTTGAGGATATTTCTTGTATCGGGCTTATTGTAGGTATAAGATTGGGGGCCCAAAGCTAAAACGTGGTTTTCCTCCATCACCCTATGTTGTGTCTTTGAAGGCTTGTTTGCATGCACAACAATAGGCTTCATCCTCTACCCCTCCAAAGGGGAAGGAAAAGCTTTCTCTTTCCCTCAAGCCTTCTCCTTCTAGTTCCTCTATTTTATATTTTATTCTACCTACTTCTACTTTTCATCCTTTGGCAGTGCCCTTTGTTCTTGTTCCTACTCTTGTGCCTTCCGTAGGAAAGGGAAAGGCACCAATGCTACAAAATTTGAAGCCCCAGGTCTTCTAGCTTCATGTTCTTCCCACGGTGCCCTGATCCACCCTATATGGGAAGGGGAAGTTTTTTCATGGGGTCATTCTTGTGTCTCAACCTCTATGGCCTCCACCTATTCTTCGACCTCCCTCTAGGTCAGGACATGGGAAGAGGCCCGATATCAAGATGTCTCTTTTTATTTCTACTTTTGTGTCTCTTGCTCCTCTTGCTCCTCCTAAGGAGTCTTCCCTTCCACTGATGATGGTTGTGAAGGTTTCTCCTATGGTAGTGCAAGATCCCCTGACCTCTTCTCAGGCCATGCCTTCAAGTTCCCATAGCCAACATAATCGGCTTGCATGTGAGTGTAAGCACTAGTGAAAGGCTCTAGCCAAGGAGAACACAACTTTACAATAGAGTTTGAGGGAACATGGGACCAAATGCAATATTAATGATTAATGATGGGAGCCTACACTTATAGTCACACCTCTAAGTATTAGATACTGTCGAGTTTGGGCATGGCTTGGAATCAACAACCTAATACAAAATATCTCTTTGATGGAGTTCATAAACAAAAAGCTACACTTCCAAAAAAATACAACTAGTACATAACTTCAAAAGAAATCCAAAAGGAATCTATAGTTCTACTAATAGGATATAGTTTCCTTGTTATTTGCAATTCAATGTGAGCCCAATGTGTTTAATTAATTTCTCAAAAAAAATTATTGATTGCTTGAAAGTTTTATCATTCTTAAACCTATCATGTAAAATTTGTTTCTATTTATAAAACTTAATCATTGTACTTATATAGGTGGATTTTCATATCAGAACTAGAAATCACTTGCTTGCACCATGATATTAT
Source organism: Sequoia sempervirens (assembly GCA_007258455.2). Lineage (NCBI taxonomy): Eukaryota > Viridiplantae > Streptophyta > Pinopsida > Cupressales > Cupressaceae > Sequoia > Sequoia sempervirens. The sequence goes on along the minus strand of VDFB02327698.1, from coordinate 112,914 downwards.
TGGTCATCCCACCTACCTATTCAAAGAACAAAACCAACAACTACATGCCACAAGCTCAACTACTCCATATACAAGTTTGATTGAGAATGATAGAGTACCATTACTACCTCCTTGAAGGGTGTTATTTGGAATATCTTCATCCTTGCAAAAGAAATAACTCACTTCCATTGTTACTTGTATTAGAAATTTAAATCCATTCAAAACAAGGTGACTTATAAAGAGTTGAGTTATAGTGAAAAAAGAAATGTGCCTTGATTCAACACGCAAAAGGGACAAGGACATGTCTTTTCCTTTGATATTATAGATTGTGAGCTCACTGAGATACATGTCACTTGCTTCAATGAAGTTGCAAAACTTCATTATATGAATTCTCAACGTGGAGCTATATATACAATATTTGGTGAGACTATTAAGAGTGCTAATAGTTTGTACAAAAAACTTAATATCCAACTTAAAATTTAGTCAATGATTCCAAGCTTTCTCTCTATGAAGATGACCTTACCATTCTAAAACATCAATTATCTTTCATGCCCTTGAATGACATTATGCACATCACCACTAATTGTCTTGTTGATATTATTGGAATAGTCATTTGTGTAGATCCAAGCTCCATAATAAGGAGGGATGGAACACAAGTTCTTAGAAGGAGATCAAGCTACTATATATGTCTTCATCTACTATTAATGTGACTTTATGGGGTCCCACCACTCAAAATGAAATTACACAACTCCAAGAGATGTACCACTCATTTTGTTGTGCTTGCAATTAAGAATGGGTGTGTCATTGAGTATAATGGAAAGGTGATAATCATTTTAGCTAGTACCCACCTATCTATAAACCCATGCATAGAAGAAACACAACACTTAAGTCTTGGTTTGAACACAATATAACCAATTTTCTCTCATCATCTACATAGCCTATGAATGATCCTCAACTAATTACAAGAAATAAAATAGCTAAAATTAAGGAACAATCTCTACACATGAATTAATTTGTACAATGCATTGTAAAAGCAAAAATACAATTCATAAAATCAAATTCATTTTTCTACCCATCTTGTCCCCTTGAGTTAGATGGAAAAAAAATGTAATAAAAGAGTTACACAAAATAATGATGAGACATGGTACTATTGAAAGTGCAAAGATATATTTGCAAATTGTAGTTACATATACGTACTTAACCTAAAGCTAACAAATCATACAAGAATAGTATGGGTTGTTTCCTTTGAATAATATGCCACCACCTTTCTTGGTATGTCTACAAAGGATTTATAAAGGCTACAACTCGATCAAGAAGTAGAAATTGATGTTGAGATTGTAATCAAACAAGTTTTTTTCAAACAGTTTATTTTCACCCTCTCATTTGCATATGATTTAAGTGGTTCTAAAGGATGATTTAAATCAGCAATCACTAGAGTTGACCTGCTAGATTTTGTTGTAGAAAACACCTTCTTGTTGGGTAAACTTAATGATATGTGCAATAATAATAGTAGATAAATCTATCTCCATTGCCTATCATATGTACACACATGTTTCTAAGATTGTATATATTTAATTATATATATATATATATATATATATATATATATATATATATATATATATATATATATATATAATTATGTGAGTTCACAATGACATACTATGGACACGCAAAAAGTAACCCTTCTAATTTTTCTCATGTTATGGCCCTCCTAGTGGATTTTGACTTGATTTTTCCTAGATTTAATGTTGTAATGTGGTCAACACATTCACATTAGGTCTTGGATCCTTGTGAATCATTAAGACTTCTAGGTTGTCTTGTAAAGGTGTTATGAAGTGTTGTAACCCACTTTCACACTTTTCTAGGACCCTTTCATCATAATTCACCTAAATAACCTCTTTTTATCACTTACCAAGTCTTATTTCAAAGTGTTGTAAGGTGTTGTAACCCACTTTCATGCTTTTCTAGACTTGTCATCACTAATTCAACCCTTTCTCATGTTTAAATGACCATTTAATACACTTTCTATCCATTTTTAAGTGTGTTTTTTAGGATATTCCCATTGGACAACATTTAATGCCCTATAATTCCCAACACCCACTTAATTTGCTTAAGTGGGACTAAGTCGCCAATAGGGGCAACTTAGTCCTTTTTGGCACAAAACTCAAAATTATTTCAAATTTCTAGTGAGATTTAGTCCTCTAACCCTTGAGGTTAGCCTATGATGTGTTATTTTCAAGAAATTTTAGTAAAATCATGTATAAATAAGGGTTTTTCCCCTCAATTTTCATCTCCTAATTCACCTATTCACTCAAGCAATTAACTTAATCATTCTCAAGTATTCAAGCATTCTAAGCACAATCAAGTCATTCATTGGAGCACTTCATTGCATATCTTCAGATTTCTACATCAAGGGTTTGGTAAGTTTATGACATGTTGCATGTTGTTTATTTATCATTCTCTTTCCATTTCATTTCATTTCATAGGGTTTGATTACCAAAGTGGGGTTTCACCAAGGCAAACCCCTATACTCTAACCCTTAACCATTTTTTTACTCCTTGCATGTGCGTTTGCAGACTTTGTATGCATATTTTTCAATGAAATAGGTGTTGAAAAATGGTCAAGAAGTATTCAAAGTTAATCAAGTCAACATAACCCTAATTCAAGCTTGGACACCTTTTGTCCCGCTTTCTACAGAATTAAAAGCTAACACTTGTCAAAAAAGTAAGTGCAGACCTAAGGCTACAAGATCTTGTCCCGAGATTCTTGAAATCTGCAAGTGGTGTAAGTCACCACTACTAGTAGATTAGTCCCACTGCCAGGGCTGAAAAGTGGTTTCTACATTTTTGGATACCCATTTGGTAGATTCCTTTTTTGGCAAGTTTTCCTAAAACTGGGACTAAGTCGCCCAGCCTAGCGTAAGTGTCCTAGTCAACAATTTCAGTCAAATTTCCAAGATTCCAAAATCTCTCTGCATCAAGTTTTAGATTCCAGGTGCACCTCTCCAATTATGTTCAGTTATTTCATCATTTACTTGCATTTTTAGGTGTTTTTTGCATATCACATTATGTTTTCAAACAAGTTGCATTTCTTAGGTTTTGCATCATTAAATCATTTTCTTTTCAAATCAGTCAATTAGTACATCATAATTAGGTATATTACAAGTCATTTACATTAATCTTGAGTGTAGAAATTTGCATTTTGGATCCCATTCCATTTCTCCTTTTAGGTGAAAAACCCTAGAAGGAGCTAAAGCAGTGTGGGCAATCCAAAATCATTGTCCACGCATACACATATATGTATATTTAAAATTAGTTTCTCATGAAAATTATGTTTCATGTCACTATTCCTTTATACTACATAATAATGTTGATGCATATTTTTTACATTTATATTAATCTTGTTTGTACCGATACATTTTATTTTGTGTGGCATCGATAATGCTCAACCTACTATTTTCTTTATAGATGACAAGATTCACCCCTATAAAACTTCAAATTGAATCCTCTGAAATTGAAATTCAAAATTTAGAATATCATAAAAGAAATCAACTCTACTGTGCTTGTCAAAAAGAAGAAATAAGTATGAACATCGTCATATGAAACACATAGAAAATGAAATAGACCAAGCTATGGATCTACAAATTATTATTGAACCAAGCATTATTCATTCAAACCATCAAAACATTATAACACATGAACCTACAATATCCCAACCTGCAAACACTTATGCTTAATGTGCATAAATGAGTTCAAAACAAGCAATGCAACATCTTCACAATCAAACCACAACCTTACCAAAGTCCAACAATGACTTGATAATAGCTTCTAGAAGATTTCACAATAGAATAGATGGACTATTGAGCTTGCAAAAATGTATGGTGTACAATGAATGCTACCCTAGCATGAGCACCAATGCAACAAATATTGGTCCAATTTGTGTTAGATGCTTTCATGAGAAAGGAAGACATTGATTCTCAACATCTAACAATATGAACCCAAGGAAACAACTAGAGTAGTTGAAAAACCTTACCCATGTGGAAGAAATTCTCATAGAATGAGTAAAATCAATAGTGCAAGTCACCCATGCTCATGGAGGGCAATACAAATATAGTGGTCACACAATTATTTTCCCACAAGACATCAAAATGATAACAAAATATATGTTGGGAAAATATGTCTCAACGTTGCAATTATATAAGGTTTATTGTTGATAGGATGTATTTAAAATATCTATGCTAGTTATGCTAATAGGTGTAACCTATAGCGGCAACACGGAGTGGAGTGGAATGTGAGTGTGTTAAAAAATTTAAAAATATATATATTAAATTGACGACATACATTAAATTAATCATATATTGTAAATCTGGATTGTTCTTCATAAGGTCTCAAATCTAATAGTAGATATTTTGTTGGCTTCTCTTTCCTTATAAGGAAACCCTATTTTATGAAGGCGTTGTATTATGACTATGTATTGTGATGTATTATGAGAGTCTAATAGTTGTGGTGTTGTCTCTAGATCTTTGGTTGGTGATACTCCTATGAGAAGCTTGCTCTACAAGTATATTGTAATCTTTGTATTTTTTGAATAATATATTGGGAAGATTTTGGAGTGTGGGGTTTTTCTCCAAAAAGGATTTTCCCCACGTAAATCACTATGTTGTGGTATGCATGAAATTTATGTTTATTTATGTTTAATTTTTTGTAACTATTGAAAATATTTGTAAAGTTTTGTATTATTCTCATCTCAAGATTACTGTAGGAAGTTGTTCCACTACCTTAGCTTCCTTACAAGTGGTATCAGATCCTGATCACCTTTGGTTCTAATTGTGGTTTGTTGGGTTTTTGAAATAATTCATATTTGAGGAGCTTGTGTAAAATATACTTTATGATCTTGTTACAAGAATTTTAAGATGGCAAGTTCATCAAGGAGAATAGAGGTGGATAAATTTTTTGGAAATAATTTTGAGACATGGAAGATAAAGATGGAAGATCTGTTGATAGATCAAGATCTATGGGATGCTATTGATGATAATGTCTCAAGGGGCTTGCAAATCCTACTTTTGTTACTCAATATGATGTTATGGACCATAAAGCCAAGGGTCTAATCAGATTGTGCTTGGCATACTCTATTTTAATCAATATCCATGAAGAAACCTCTACTCAAAACTATGGAAGAAACTTGATGATATGTATCAAGATAAATATTTAGTGAACAATATTTTCTTGGGGAAGAAATTGTACTCGTTGAGAATGGAAGAGGGTGGAAAAATTACAGACAACCTGGAAGCATTCAATATGTTGGTGGCTCAATTGGAATCAATTGGTGTCAAAATGGATGATGAGGAGAAATGTCAGATATTGCTTTGTTCTTTGTCTGATTCGTGGGATTCTCTTGCTATGGCTATTGGGAGTACTTATGTTATCTTGAAGAATGAAGATATGGTGGGTTCTTTTCTTTACGAAGAGATGAGGAGGAAGGTCTCTATCAGTACCAAGGAGGCCCTAAATGTTCATGGAAGAGCTAGGGGAAAATACAAGAAGAATGAGAAGCATGATAAGTCCAAGTCCAAGGGGAGATCCAAATCTCCTAGAAAGTCTAAAGTTATTTGTTGGAATTGCGGAAAGTCTAGACATATTCGTAAGGACTACAAAGAAGAAAAGAAGAAGAAAAAGAAGAGATTTGATTCTGATTCTGAGTCTGAGAAGGAATATGGTGATGCATTCATTGTAGCTTTGGCAACTCATGCAGGTAATAATGTATGGTTAATTAACTCAAGTGCATCTTTCCATATGACCTCTAATAGAGATTGGTTTTCTAAATATGAAGAATTTGATGGAGGTAATGTGTACTTGTGTGATGATTCTTGTTTAAATATTGTTGGTTCTGGTAAATTTAGAATAAATTTTCTTGATGGTCGAATAAAAATGAATAATGATGTGTTGCATATCCCTAGATTAGCATGTAGTTTGTTATCTATGAGAAAAATAATAAATGCAGGTGTGCATGTGGTATTTTTTGATGCAGGATGCAAGATGGTTAGAGGTGCTATGGTGATTGCTAGAGGTGTTAGATATGGCACATTGTATAAGCTTGATGCATACATTGTTGAGTGCAATAATACTTCTATGAAAAGAAAGTTTGTGGCTACTCCATTGGAAGAAGTGAGTATTTCATCTTCAACATATGGTCATAGCTTTTGGGCACCCAAGGGTGCTCTTTCTTTGAAATCAAAGCTACCTATAGAGAAAACTATGTTATGGCATCATAGACTTGGCCACATTGGAGAAAAGGGTCTAAGGACCTTGAAAAATAAAAAACATTGTTGAAGGGTTGTCTACTTGTAATCTTGAATTTAATTTCTTTGAGCATTATATTTATGGAAAACTAAACCGCGTTTAGTTTTACTTGAGTTCTCATAAATATTGTGGTGTATTGAATCTTATTCATTCTGATTTGTTTGGTCTTGTAGATGTTCCTTCAATTAGAAAATTCACATATTATGTTTCATTTATTGATGATTATAGTAGGACATGGGTATATTTTCTAAAGAGTAAATTTGAAGTTTTCAATCAATTTAAAGATTTTAAAGCAATGGTTGAGTTGCAGAATGGAAATAAAATAATATGTTTGAGGACTAATAATGGTGGTGAATTTTTCTCTAATGGTTTTCATAGATTATGTAAAGATTGTGGTATTCATAGACAAAATAGAACTCCATATTCTCCACAATGTAATGGAGTTGTAGAAAGAATGAATAGGACACTGATGGAGAAGGCTAGGAGTATTTTGAGTGGTGTTGGTATAGAACAAAGGTTTTGGGTTGAAGTTGTTGCAACTGCTTGTTACCTAATTAATATGTCTCCTACATCAACTCTTGTTGATAGATTCCTATAGAGGCATCGTCAGATCACAAGACATCTTAGAGTTTTTGGTTGCAAGGCATATGCACATGTGCCAAAGGAGAAGTGAACAAAGTTGGAGAACAAGGTTGTGAAATCTATCTTCATCAAATACAGTTATGGTGTGAAAGGATACAAGTTTTGGGATCCTATTGCACAAAAGTTAATATATAGTAGAAGTGTTATTTTTAGAGAAACTAAGCCTTTTTCTATTACATTGCAACAAAAACAAAGTAAATAAGAAGATGTGATTCAACTTCCTTCTACACTTGAGAAAGTTTAATCAAGACCCTTGGATAGACAAGAAGTTGAGGAGAGCTCATCTAGATTTGAATCTTCAGAAGAGGAGGAAGAACCTCCAACTCAGCTTGTTTGTAGGTCTACAAGGCATAGACAACCACTTGAAAGGTATTCACCTAATGATTGGAGATGTATTTTTTCTTTGAATACTAAGATCTAGATGAACCCAGATCTGTAGAATAGGAATTAGGTATGAATGATATAGAATCTTGAAAGATTGCTATGGACAAAGAAATGACAACTTTGAAAAAGAATGATACATGGGATCTTGTACAATTTCTTGAAGGAAAAAAATGTGTTGGTTGCAAATGGGTGTTCAAGAAAAAGATTGGTTCAGATGGAGGTATTGATAAGTAAAAAGCAAGGTTGTTATGAAAGGTTACTCTCAAGTTGAGGCTGTTGACTATGGTGAGATATCTTCTACTATTGCAAAATTGGCATCCATTAGATTTTTGCTTTATATTGTTGTTTCTTATGATTTAGAGGTTGAGCAAATGGATGTGAGAACTACTTTCCTTCATGGTGACTTGAAGGAGGATATTTATATGACACAACTAGAGCACTACATGGTGAAATGTAAAAGTAAATTAGTTTGCAAATTGAAGAAATCTTTGTATGGCCTAAAACAGAGTCCTAAGATGTGGTACTAGAAATTTGATACATATGTGTTGAGTTTGGGATTTGACATTCTAAATCAGATCATTGCGTTTATTATAAAACTAGTGGTGATAATTTCTTGTTTATTGCATTATATGTTGATGATATGTTATTTATTAGCAAAGGAAAAGGTATGATTTTAGAATTAAAGTCTCAACTTGCAACTAAATTTGAAATGAAAGATCTTGGTGCAGCTAGACACATTATTGGGATGGAAATTAGAAGAGATAGAGTGAACAAAAAGCTATGGCTTGGCCAAAGTAAGTATTTCAATTCAATTTTATAGAGGTTTAACACACAAAATTATAGACCATTATGTGTTCCTTTTTCAGCTAAAATAAATGTATCTATTTCTAATTGTCCAACATCCCCATTAGAGATGGAAGAGATGAGCATAGTGCCTTACCAGAGTGTAGTTAGAAGTTTGATGTATGCTATGGTTTATACTAGACCAGACATTTCCCTTGAGTAGTGGGAATTCTTTCCAAATATATGTCTAATCTTGGTAAAGTTTATTGGGATGCAACTTAAAAGAGTCTTTAGATATTTGCATGGTACCTCAAAGTATTCCTTATGTTATCATAGTAATTTTGATAGAATTATGTGCCTCAAGTTCACTGCTTAGACCCCAGCTTGGTCATCACAAGTTTAGATCATTCCAAATTAAGCATTATGACTTCTACTATTGTCTCGCACCAAGCTTTTGGCATGTTGGTGGTGGTGTGGTGCTTAACTCACCACCATGTGGTTGTGTTGAACCTTTCATGCAGTGTTACTGCCACCCCGCGCACAACACACAACAAAGCTAGTGGTATGGCAGCACCACTGACCCACAGAGATGTGGCCTATGGTATAGCGATCAACCTGCTATCTTGTGAAAGTCGGTCTACATGGCTATAGTATAGCGGTGGTCAAGCAAAGTGGTGGAAGTGAACTACAGTCCCACGGCTAGTCAACAAAGGTCATGCAATGTTGCAGTTAAGCCTGGTTATGATGGGTATTGGCAGTTAAACGGTTTGAGACCAATTGCTTATGGGATTCGAATCGAATCAAGTCCTTGGGTGAGTGGACAAATGTAGAACAAATGTGAATAGGAATTGTAACGTTCTGGAAGTAGTGAGTGCACTAGTACACAAACAACAATATATGACTAAATAAACTACTAAAAATTGCATATAAATGACTAACTTTAGTCACGTGACTATTAGTGGTTTATTTGTAGTCATTTATAACACCACTAAATTTATGACTAAACAATTTGTCATTTATTTAGTCATTGATTTTAGTCATTAATTTGGTCATTGATTTGGTCATTGATTTAGTCAATTATTTAGTCATTTATTTAGTCATATATTTAGTCATTAATTTTAGTCATGTGACTATTTTAGTGGTTTATTTGTAGTCATTTATAACACCACCAAATTTATGACTAAACTATTTTAGTCATTTATTTAGTCATTGATTTGTTCATTGATTTAGTTTAATTTAGTCATTTATTTAGTCATGGTAGTGATTTGTTTAGTCATATATTTAGTCATTAATTTAGTCATTGATTGTTGTTAACTGGTCATTTATTTATTCATGGTAGTCATTTATTTAGTCATATATTTAGTCATTACTTTAGTCATTAATTTAGTCATATATTTAGTCATATTTAGTCATATATTTAATCATTAATTTAGTCATGTATTTAGTCATGTATTTAGTCATTAATTAGGTCATTACAAATCAAATCTAACTTAATTAATCCTCACAAATTTATGCATATAAACTTCAAGTATCATAGATAATCAAATGTTAAAAAGCACCATGAAATGAAGACTAAAATGCTTGAACAAAGACACAAACACAAACAGATTACAAATCAAGAGGAGCCACAACACAGTATTTATGAGTGGAGAAAAAACCACTCTAAAAATTTACTTCATTAAGCCTCATTGGAAAATCAAAATCTCATTGGTTACATTCAATGTCTCAGTGACACTATACAACTTACAGAAACTATATAAAAAGAATAATCTTATTTTCATATACTTATATTGTTGTCCCTTTCCTTAACTGCAGTCCTTTTGGAAGGGCAACGACCTCCTATAGGGGCTCTACCCATTTAATCCCCTTGAAAATCCACAGCTTTAATCCTGCTGCTATTGGTTTCGGCTCCTCCAAACTCTTCCTCGCTGGTATTCACCTTTCACTTCTCCAATTTTGAGTTGCAGCCTAAAAAATAAGGTTTCAAAATTTGCACATCAAAAACTTAGAAAAGACAAAGAATGCAGAGAATAAAATTCAAACATTTTCTTTTCCTTTTCCAGCTATGGCACCCTAAACTTAGGCACTAGATATAGTGAATGTATTAGAATTAGATATAACATCCATCAAAAGCATATTTGGAAGTAGATTTTTATCAGATATTGTAGTTGCAAGTTCCACTAATTATAATAAAGATAAATAGTTTTACCTTTCTGCATCAACTAACGCAATTCTGATAATTTTTAGAGGATCGACAATGCTAGCCTTTATCATGTCAACATACTCACCTACAAGTTGCAACACAACATTAAACTTATTAATTAGACTCAACATCTAAGAAAGAAAATGAAACTTCAAACATTATCAATTTAGTAAAAAAATCATCAATTTCAAATATCAAAGTAGCCAATGCTTCACTCTCTACATCCTCTGCTACAATCAAAAGAGGCCTTTATTTCTGTGATAAATGCAACAAGAAATTATATTATTTTTCAAAACTTATCACTATGTACTTATGAACTCAAGATCATTCAAATTGTCAAACTAATCGATAGGACTACCTAATTTATTTCTATGACATACACTTTGGGTATACAGGATCATTGAGAATCCCAATTATTGAACTATGAAATTCAACAACACAACAAAATTATATCTTAAGTAAAATGTAAATCAAATCAACATTACATGTCTCAGCTTATCAATTGATCTCAAATTGTATATACACCTTTGTCATATAGCTTAAGGACATCTACAATAGATATGCACAAAATGAATTTGGTGGAAAGGCTTTAAAAACTTTCAAGTGAATACAATTTGCAGGTGTAAAGCCAAATTCCACAACCATTGCCAACATCCTCCCTACCTGTGCCAAAATGGGAGCTTTGAGACAAGATATGAATATCCTTCAATGAATAGACAATATGTCCCTATAAGAAATATTATACTCCCTCAAAATATTATTACATATTATTCTATTCGGGGGACTTTACTTTATCGGGGGGACTTCAAATAACTCTTGTCGATGTTCATTTCTTATTAATGATATCAAGTTTCCACAATCCATATTGTAGTATAGTGTATTTTTTGGATTCAATTGTGTAGAATTTTTTTCATCAATATTTCAGATCACACTTCGTGATCCATCATCAGGATTAGAGAGCAAGAAGAGAAAAATGGTAAAATTGTAGACTAAGATAGGCTAAAAAGGAAGAGGGGTAAGGAGAGGATACACGCAGTTCGAGGACCAAAATAAAAACAAAGAACTAAAAGAAACAAATCAAACACATACAAAGTCAAACCCAAAATATTACAACAAGCCCTGTAAAAAATGCAATGAATTAAACATAAGCCACCAAATATATAATAAACAAAAGAATATTAAACAAAAATAATTAAAAAAAAAGAAAAAAATGAACCACTAGACTGTGAAACAAACACAAGGCGGACGAACAGTACAGGATACAAAAATGTGGATATAACCAAAGGGAAAAGTACAAAACCCTGAAGACAAATTGAAATAAAAAAAATCTAATAAAAAACAGGGAATGAAGAAATAAAAAACCATGAGATTAAGAAATTAAAAATGGAAATAAAAATCAACAAAGGGTAAATGAAGAGAATGAATCAACAAGCCCAGGAGCAGAAGTGAAACAAATACAAAGAAAGGGTTATGTGAATAAGCCTCACAAAGCAAGAGGAAAGAAGTTCATGCAAGGCAACTACTGCAGACCACACTTAGCATAGAGCCACATGCATACATGCATGCATATATTTGTATGTGAGTGTGAAAAAATAATAAAAAAGACCAAAAACATAATAAGCACAAAAGAATGTAAATAGATGTATACAAATTTATATACATAAACATATGCCTAAACATCAACACAAATAAAATAAAAAACAAACAACAAACAAGTATATATATATATATATATATATAAGACAAAGCCAACAAATCAAAAGACCAAGGAAAAACAACACCAAAGGATAAAAATGACAAACGCGAGAGTGAGCAGGAAGGGCAAGGGAGGGCAAGAAGAAGTGGCAATGTTTTTCGTTCCATCGGAGGGACAACAATATTTTTCCTGTCGATGTCCACCTCTCTCGCCGATGAGTTTGAGTGTTGTCGGGCTATTGGTGGGACTTTGACATGACTCCTAGCGACATGCAAGAGTCCTCCCGATGATTGCTTCAGAACTACTCAAGCTATCGGTGGGACTGGGACTTTGATGTGACTCCCAGCGACATGCAAGAGTCCTCCCAATGGAAAATCAAGTAGATTGCATCTGGACTCCAAATCACACGATGTGCTCAAAGAGATGATCACACGATTTGCAGACAATCGGGAGCATTGAAGGGTGTCAGAGATGCCATCTCATGGAATACGATGATTGCGGGATATGCATAAAATGGATTTTCTGAAAAGGCTTTAGAAACTTTCAAGCAAATGCAATTAGCAAGCATGAAGCCAAATTCCACAACCTATGCCAACATCCTCCCCGCCTGTGCCAAAATAGGAGCTTTGGAGCAAGGTATGAACATCCATTAGAGCATAATAGATGGGGGATTTTTGTCAGATATTATGGTTGGAAATGCTCTGTTAGACATGTATGCAAAATTTGGAAACATACACAAGGCACGTGAACTCTTTGATGGAATGCCTCAAAGAGATGTCATTGATGGATAAATTACGCAATGATGGATAAATTACTCTAGTTTTTGGGTGCTCCCCACTTATTTAAATGGTCTGTCTTAAAAGCCATCTATCTAATATATAAGTAAATTTTATAATACACTAGCAATGTGCTATGAACTAATACATTTTTATAAACTCTAAGATTAAAAGACTTTGTCATTGAGCTTTCAACTAATACATTATAGCTAATGTAGGACTACATTCTAGTTTTAGAGACACATTTTAACAATATAAAACTTAGAAACTTAATATGTAAGAACACCATTTTGATTTGTATGGTTAAAGATCAAGAGATTTGGAATGATTTCTTTTTCATAATTATGCAGAGCACACACCACAATAAAGCAGTGTTATATTTTGTTCTTATTAAAAAATGGGTAAGATAGCATGAAACATACCTATTCTCACTGGACATCTTGTAAAAAAATGAGAGCCACCTCAACATCACATAACACAGAAAGTTCATGGGCTTTCTTCATTGCAATGAACTCAGACACAAGATCGTTGAACACAATTCATCCAAGCTTCCTGGTTCATTTTCAATTTAGTTGCAAAGGATAGTTCATAAGGATGGAAATCAGCACAAGGGATCAGGTCTACCAAGATTATGGGACCATTATCCAATCATCAAACAAACAAGATCAAATCACTTAAATGAAATATAACCTCCTATAACAAGTCAATGAAAGAATATAATGGAAAGGTATGAAGCAAAATTCCACAACCTTTGCTAGCATCTTTCCTGCTTGTGCCAAAATGGGGGCTTTGGAGCGAGTGTGAACATCCATCAAGCATAAATAATAGAATTTTGTCGAAGATGTTGTGAATTTACTGCTTTGCCCTAGTAATTGTCTTATGCAAAATGTGGAAGCATAGACAAGGCATGTGAACTGTTTGACATAATTCCTGAAAGAGATGCCATCTCATGGAATACGATGATTTCGGGATATGCACAAAATGGATTTGCTGAAAAGGCTTTAGAAACTTTCAAGAAAATGCAATTAGCGGGTGTGAAGCCAAATTCCACAACCTATGCCAACATCCTCCCTGCTTGTGCCAAAATGGGAGCTTTGGAGTAGGGTATGAACATCCATCAGAGCATAATAGATGGGGGATTTTTGTCAGATATTAGACATGTATGCAAAATGTGGAAATGTACACAAGGCACGTGAACTCTTTGATGGAATGCCTCAAAGAGATGTCATCTCATGGAATGCAATAATTGTAGGATATGCACAAAATGGATTTTGCAAGGATGCTCTCAAAATATTTGAATTAATGAAGCACTCTGAAACATATGATATGGTTTAACAATAAATTTATCCGATTTCATAGAAAGACAAAAATTCAGGCAGTTCTTACATAGCTCTTGTGATACAATTGATAAAATATGATTGACCTTGACAAACTTACTTTCTACCTTAGAAACCTTATACTTAATTTGCAACATTCAAAACCTAAAGTAGATCCAGAAAACAATCACATGAAACAATGAAAGAAACAATAAAGAATACCTCTACACAAAAAAAGCATAACCAGATACTTTTCTTCAAAGACCCCAATAAGACATTTGAATAATCTATGGGATATTTCAGTTTTGAAATTTAGGCTTCCCAAAGTCCTTTTTAGTCCTTAGTTCGATTTTGAGTTGGTACTTCAATTTCTATTTTGAGAATTGAGTCAAGCTCAGAGCTCAAAAGCTATGCCATGCTCATCATGGCATCTTAGTAAAGAGTCTGGTTGTGTGGCTATTCTCTTAAAGGGAGTGTGCACCAATTTACAGAGGCTATAAGAACAATAAAATACCAATAGTCGCACTTCTATGTCTCATGCATATTGTGACCAAGTTATAAATTTACGTTTCTAACATGATATAAGGATGAATGAAAACTCAGGCTAGACCATGCTTTTGAAAAGTAAGTGAAGCGCATATGTTTGAGCCCTCTGTCTACCTAGCAAAAAGGGAGCCTTTCTAAAGTTAAGAAAGAAATATCTTTAAATATTAACCTCATTTCAGTTATGTGGGACATGATCTAGAGGCAAGGTTTCTCTGCCACAATGATGACTCGTACCCGGCTTGTTGAGAACATTGTCCATACAAACATGGTTGTGTTAATGTTGGAAAGACTTGTACAAGTTTAGGTGCAAATCCCTGGCACAATGGGTGGAATACAAACCTCTAAGGCATGACCTATAAGTCTACAAGATCGCTGCATTTCATCACTTTTGAATACGGGAAACTTGTTTAATATTTTCCATTTGCATTGACACCCTTCTAGTTTTGTTTCTCAATACCTCATCCTAGCTGGTTTATTTTCAGTAGTTCATTTTTGCACTCCCAATTAGTTAATTTAACTAGCTATAATTTAAGTGTCATTGACATACTTTGTTCATTTGTGGACATTAATATAATTTCTATGTTCCTCTATTAGTTTTCAAGGAAAAAACATGGTAAGCATTTAGTAAATGATCTTAGCACCCTCATTAGATTTTGATGGAGGAGATCTGTTAAAGCAGTAATGATGATAAGAAGGCAATCAGAAGCCCTACCTGTCTTGCTTGATACATAATAGACTTAATATAAGGAATATCTAAGGACCTACATCTAAACATCTCAGTATCTATATCAATATGTAATCTCAATCAACAGAGCTATAGAATACATCAGAATATCACAGTATCTATAAATAGAAATTGTTATCCTTCAGAAGGCGGATGTATAGCTTATAGATTAACAGATACAACTACTAAAAAACCTAAATGTATTTAAAAAACTAGCTCCTAATTGAGCAGAAATCATGTAAATAAACTATACTTATTTTACAAGTGCTCAAATAGAACATTCAATAGTTAATCAAAGGGGCACATTAATTCTTCCAAGAAGATTTTGTCACAAATACACACCTTTCCACAATCCTGAAAATACTACTGGAATGAGCACTTGAAACAAATTTAGACCATAATTTTGCAAATTTACATACCCTTTAGCACCTTCAACAGGTTCATTGATAAGTCAGAGAAAATCAGCCTCGTGGTCTTGCATGAGCCTCATTAGCTGGGGATTTTGTTTTCTAAGTTCTTGAAGCATTGGCTAACAACCAAAAATTATCCATATCAATAATATGTAGATAAAGCACATGTGAACTCAAACATGACATGATAGATTCAACAAATCTATAAAATTTTGGGATTGGTTTGACCCATTGTGTGAAGGGATTGAAATTGAATGATGCAAGATATAATCAATAACAAAATTGAGATAGAAACCAATGTTGGAAATCCCACAAGCATTTAATACTGCTTAGAAACAAAATCTCAAACAATTTCATTCTTAATTAACTAAAAATTGAAGCTGTGAAGAGAAACAAAATTTGCTCTGTTAAGTGTTTAATGCAAAATTGCACTAATATATTATAATTATACATATTGGTTATTGCAAAGAAATTATAGTGCTCCACCTTCAACTCCAGCCCCAGCACCCATGCCTAGAAAACCCTAAAGGCAGAAAGAAACAAGGTGAATATAGGATTGATGCATGACCACATTGCACAAGACCATACCCATCTTTGCCAAGGCCCAAAAGCATACATGTGGAAAAAGATTTAGTGGAGCAGCATTTGGCCCTCCAGAGGGAGGTGCAGCTTGTGATGGTACAGTTGTTGGAACTTGTCTGATTGGTAATTGATTTGAAGATGGTGGCCATGCAACAGGTATAGGCACTTCAGATGCCTAGGGGATACCCCACAATAGAATAGAAATTGGGAATGCATTATATCCCAATATGCCATAAATAATTGAAAAGAGTTCCATCTTAACTAATACCAAAATCACATAGCATGTTAGCTACCATTTCCTTGTTTCTTCCCACTTCAATTCCAAGTGCAAACAAATAAAGTTTTTAATTTCAAAACTTTATAATCATTTTTTATAATAGTTCAAAATAGATCATAAGCTCACATTTACCAACTAGATTACATGATATCTGAAACAGAGCATGAAGCTCTGTTGGAAGGCAAAGAATACTATAGAAAAAATATTTCAGCTTTTAGGCAAGCAATGGTGCATAGAGATTACATGATATCACAAGGGAAAAAGAACACGCAATGCACAGAGGAAGTAGATAATGTAGCCCTAACTAGTGAAAATTTGCATGAAGTGATGGAGGACCAACAAATACAATTTCAGGAGTAGTTGGCTCAATAAACCCAGCTCACTGAAGTTGGAAAAGCAAAGTCGGCAGCCATAGCAAAGGAAGTAGTATTGCACAAAGCTGAAGTGGATAGTAGTACAAATTCCCATGATCAGGTCCAAAAGAAATTCATGGAATTAGTTAAGATGGTTAAAACCTCCAGGCAATTAGAAGTCATAGCTACCCATCATTTGAAATAACAGATTGAAGAAGTCTACAAGCTTTGGACTACCATCCAACATACTTCCACTACACCTTCCATTTCAGTTGGAGTTGATGTGCCTCCAAGGACATCTCCTGACAAATTATTAAAAAAACTATGCATCAACACATAGTCATTGAGAGATTAATGACATTACCACATATCATTTACAAGATCATCAAGATACTCCACAAATCACTGCAAACATTGCATACTAGTCCACTGTCACCACTATGTATTTGAAAGGAGAAAACAATCAGAACAAAAGTAAACCACTGGCAATCTATGATGTTGAAGCTTCACACTTGTAAGTGACTGAGACCATATACATGCAAAGCTTCTTATCCAAGCCATATCAATAAATGGAGGACTATTAAAATCAGTCAAAGCATAGAGATGAAGAATAGTACTACTGAGATAAGTGACCATCACCACAAGCAAAAACATTGTTCATAGCATCAATACTCTTTATTCATTGTCATGTACCATTAATAGAGATCTTTCCTCATCTAAACCCTTACCACATAGTGATTGAGAACATAGTGAATAAGAATTAGAAGAGCTCATAATCATCAACTCCCCCTGTGAAGTAGGTATACCTACATTCAAAAGACAAGAATTATTATACATTGTCACACCAACCAAAGCACTGTCACCATGGAC
Organism: Sequoia sempervirens; assembly: GCA_007258455.2. Lineage (NCBI taxonomy): Eukaryota > Viridiplantae > Streptophyta > Pinopsida > Cupressales > Cupressaceae > Sequoia > Sequoia sempervirens. The sequence continues at coordinate 95,071 of VDFB02327698.1, read as the reverse complement.
AGATCATCTAGCAAAGGTCTATCAATAATTTTTATACACTGATATTGGATCCATCACACTATCTTTCCCAAATACTGAACAAAATATAGAGTAGAAGAAGCATAGTATAGCACTGTTAGTGTGCCAATAATGTCATTATATTGACACTGTTACCAAACCCTTGCAACTGAAAGGATATCAAACATGTAACTGTCAAGTTTGTCAAGACCCCTGGCATCATGTCACAGTCAATGTCAGCATGGTCAAGAAAGTCACTTTATTTCTACAACAATAGACTTTCAAAACAAAAAATTTACTGTGTAACCATAGTCCCTTCATGACAGTCTACCTTGCATTGACCATACTACCTCCTTTGACAACAATGACAAATAGACTTATGAAAATATGCAAGAAAATCAATAATAATGCCACCATAAGAACATGAGCATAGAAACTATAGCAAGATCACTGTCGAGATCAATATGGTTGAATGAATTTGAACAAAAACATCATTGTCAATGAAACGCATCACCATAACACTGCAATCGCCATACTACTCCATTGCACTGGCACCCTTGTGAGGACTGTCATTTTTCTTAATGTGGGGTCTAACACCTTCCTTCATTATGATTTTCCATGTCTATAGTTTTTGTCCATAGCCCTATATCATTGCCACCTTCTCACTTTCTTTTATCTGCCTTCAACCGTTACTGTCTTTTCTCTAAGGGACTACTTTCTAGAAATCAAACCTCCTCCTATGACCTTCACCTTTTCCTTAATGATTATGAATAAAATGCATGCATAGATTTCATGTAACCTACCTATGGAGTGTGCACCAAAATTACTTGATATGGCTGTCATGAAAAATTAAGCATACCTTGTCTCCTTTGGACTCTAATAAATATTCCATGTCACTAAACCTATGTGTTGACCTCAAACCACATCTCCAAGCACCCTATGTTATTTTTCTTTCTCACTTTCTTTCTCACTTTCATTATTACCTACCATGAAATCCTAGCATTTTATTTTTATTGCCTCCTTGAACACACACTTAGACATAGTGACTGCACCTTACAATTCAACTGCCATTGCAATCTCTTCTCATTGTACAGGGTTTGGCTTCACTACCTTGTCATTTACTACCATTCCCTTGCACATAGAAAATTGTCCTCATGCCTTTTGCATAGTGCATAGGTATAGCATTGTCAAACTTGGAGTATAGAGGTAGGCAATGAACACATTGGAAAATGTAGATTGGGATGAAATGAATAGTACTAACATTATACTACCCCTAGGATTCTTAAAATAAACATCAATGTACAAGATCCATACTACCCCTATGATTAGTGTACAAGATCCATACTGCCCTTGTGACAAAGATCTATCCTTTATGACAGAGAAATGAACTGAGAACTATCAAACTAGGACTAAATATATGAAGAGCACTAAATCTTGACAAAGCCACAAGTATAAAAGATGAAAGAGTGTTAACTGCAAACATGGCATGAATTAGAAATACCACAAACTAAGCATAATATCACTAACAATATGAATACATGAAGAGCACTATCAATATGATTAAGATAATGTCACTATATCATTATCAATGAAACTTATCACCATGAAGCATCAATACCATGAGCTTTGAGATCAATACCATTGAATGATCAAGTTTACCAACAAACACCATTAATCTTTTGCAACATGAACATTGTGACACATCTTTTGAGACCATTACCATTATGACTGTTATAGCACCTTTTGTGATAGTAGACTACTTATCATTTCACTCCATGGTCTTCTATAGACTATAGCTCAAGTAGTTCAAACTCTTGAAGCATTTTCAAATCAGAAACACATACCTTTTCTCATCAAGATCACAATGATAACACTAGAAAACAATCATAATGTTGTTGGAAGATACCTACAACGAGACTTATGAGGAGAAAGAATAGAAGCATTATAGCATTTTCAAAGACTCGTATGATATTTTCATTGAAAATTTCAAACAAGGACTATCACAAACTTGAAGGTTGGTTGAGTCTAGTCTCTGCATCTCTTTGATGGATTATGTTCTCTAATTAAATTTAAAATTGTTGAAATGGTTCTCTTGTATTTGGTATTTCAACATTATGTTCATGCATAGAGGGGTAAACCATAACATGCCATGAAATTGTATAAAATAAATTCTATCCAATAGATTATAAAAAATTTCAAAGACCCTCTATGCAATCTCCACATGGTATCATGTGACCTATACAAAACTTTAAACTCACCACACTTGAAGTGTTCGACAAAATGCCTCAAAGAATTGTGGTCTCATGGACTACAATAATTGCAGGATATACACAAATTAGATATGTTGAAAAGGCTTTAGAAACTTTCAAGAAAATGCAATTTCCAGGTTTAAAGCCAGACTCTGCAACCTTTGACAGCATCCTCTCTACTTGCTCCAAAATGGAAGCTTTGGAATAGGTTATGGAAATCCATCAAAGCATAATAGAAGGGTGATTTTTGTATGACATTATAGTTGGAAATGCTTTGGTTTGACATGTATGAAAAATGTGGAAGCATAGAGAAAGCATTTGAAGTTTTTGATAGAATGCCTCGAAGAGATGTCATCTCTTGGACTGCAATTATTGCTGGATATGCACAAAATGGATTTGTTGAAAATGCTTTTGAAACTTTCAAGCAAATGTAATTGGCAGGTATAAATCCAAATTCCACAACCTTTTCCAACATCTTTCCGACCTGTGCCAAAATGGAGGCTTTGGAACAGGGTATGAACATCCATCAAAGCATAAATAATAGAGGAATTTTGTCAGATGTTGTAGTTGCAACTTCCCTAGTAGACATGTATGCAAAATGTGGAAGCATAGATAAGGCATGTGAACTGTTTGAAAAAATGCCTAAAAGAGATGCCATCTCATGGAGTACGATGATTGTGAGATATGCACAAAATGGATTTGTTGAAAAGGCTTTAGAAATTTTCAAGCAAATGTGATTAGCAGGTGTGAATCCAAATTCCACATCCTATGTCAGCATCCTCCCTGCCTATGCCAAAATGGGAGCTTTGGAGTAGGGTATGAACATCCATCAGAGCACAATAGATGGGGGATTTTTTTAAAATATGATGGTTGGAAATGCTATGTTAGACATGTATGCAAAATGTGGAAACGTACACAAGGAACATGAACTCTTTAAACTTGATTTCCCTGACTTGATTCCTCTTTACATAGCCCTCTGATGTAAGTAGGGTGGAGATGATTCTTCCAATCTCACAAATGTTCACAAATGATCAAACAAAAAAAAGGAATCAATTCTTCAACTTTATTCTCTCAACTTGTCCCAAACATGCACTTATTAGGCTTGTAGCCTCAAAACTCAACTTTTCCCAATAACTACAAGTGTAGGCCGTACAAATACCTAATAAACATAATTTGAGGAATTCTTCAACCATAGAAACAACATACCAAAAGAACTCACAAGGTTTCTTAAGCTCAAATTGGATTTTCAATAACCTACCCCTGTTTGGGCTACTAAATTAGCCCTATTTTCCAAAGGAAGTCCCATCTAAAATTCTAGTTTCCACTCAATCTCTTAGACAATCACTAAATGTGATTCAAAACTCCAAATTTCATGATTAGTTCAAGGATTTAAGTCCTCTAGGGTGTTGCCCCAACAAACCCTCACTTTTCATGCAAAATACTAGGGTTTATTCAAACTATTAACTCCCATGCTTGTACAACTCAACAAATGGCTCCAATGCATCTTACTAACCCTGATCAAACTCAATCTATCATAACTTTGAAGGTTCCAATAGCATTTTGCAAAAACCCAACCTTAACACCTCTTTTTCACAAGGGAAATGCCTTGTACAGCATTAAGGCAACACACATCTCCTTTAAACTTGATTCCCCTGACTTTATAAGCCTTCAAGAAATCTACTCTATCATTGGTGAAGGCAATCCACTGAGTCATGACCTCCTACAGAAGGTGAATTTCCTGATACATTATAAAAACTTCAAAATTGGCCCTCACTGACCTATTACAGGTAGATTTCATAAAACTGCCAAGTTCTCACTCAAATCTTAAAGTAAGACTCTCAAAATTGATACAATGGAGAGCTATAACATTCCTACACAAAATGATAAAGATTTAAAAGCCTCACAATGACTGTACAGGTTGTACAGTGCTGGTGAAGTTCTGAAAACACAGAAATACAGTGAATTTTTTGATAAAATGTTGTTTACAGACTTGTATTTTCTATAAAATCTTCAATATCCATTGTTCAAGCCTTTTTCAAGATTTTTTAAAACATTTCTCCATCAGTTACAAATTTTAATTTGAAATGAGGAGCATGGATTCTCTCATTACAAGCAAAAATTGTCTTGTTGCAGCTATTTTTAGCAATACTGCAAAATCTGACAAAATGAATCTACCAATAACCTTAAATGGTCTGTAAACAACATAATTACACCTACATGCACTCAACCAAAACTAAATTACCTTATTCAACCATTTACTACCATTTGACCTTGAACTCCTAAAATCTTGCATTTGCAACTTTTGGGTTTTAAAACAATTTTGCAACAAAGTGCAATTTTTTTGCAATATCAAAATTATTGACTCCTAGACACCTAATTACCACCAACTTATGATTGATTGCATACTTTAATGGTCTTAAAGACCTTATTTACTAAAAAAATGTCTTCATCCTAGATCCTGCTCTTTAACAACCTGAATTGCCTAAAGTTCTTCAATGGTGCCCCTGCACCACCCTCCCTATACAGATTGGTGGATGAAACCAATGTTATAAAAAATTCAACATATTCCTAGAAAGGCCACAAAGTTAGTGGAACGCTTATGAAATGAATCTATTCACTCAAAATACAATGTCATGAACTTGATCTAATACACTCGTCTCTTGCAACTTTTTCCACCCATCCAAGTCATTTTTTTCTAAGGAGAGTAGGATATGAACTCAAAAGTGCAAGTAGGAAATTTTTATGTCATTACAATTACATTCTTACATCCCAGGTAATTTACAACCCCAATGCATTTAATAGTTTCTATAAGCCAAATGGAAACAATCTTGATGTTACGAGCTTCATCAACCTCTTGATCATTTAGACCAAATAACACACTTATTAAGAGTAAACATAGTATCTTCACAATAGTCATAAGTGGTTGATTCTGGATGCAAAATAGTTCCAAATGTCTCAGGGTTTCAAATCCACACTCATTCACTTGCTTAATACACCACTTTGGCACATAAAACAAGATTTTTTCCTTGACACTACTTGCGCACATCATAGTCACCATGACAATAATCTTGACGGTATGGGTTCAACAACCTCTTGATTTATTAAGACCAAGCACCACACTTATTTAAGGGAAATGTCTAAGTGTTTTAAGCAGCCAATTCTTGACTTGGATTAGTTTCAAATGTGTTTTGGTTTCAAATCCATGCTCATTCATTTGGTAATTTTTTCACTTGGGTATGTAAAACAAGAATCTTTTCTTGCTTGCAGCTTGCATGCATCCTAGTCATTGTGTCATATGTGATGCTTACCTCTACTATTTTTCCCTAAGTTACCAATCTTGAATACCGGTCCAGTGTGGGCAAGGTTCAACTAGGGTTCATCATTTGGCTTGTGGATTCATCCAAGACAACCTCATGAGAACTTGCAAAGAATTTTCACATTTTTTCTTCATATTTTATTACAAGGTTCGCGATTTTTTTTAAAACATAAATAAATCATTGGAATTCATTTGTATCTTGCAAATAACTATCATTTATCTTGCAAAGTAGGAGAAATTGGTTTGGAAAATGAAGGCATCAGGGTATAAAGAATCATTTATCTGCCATCATAGTGATAAGTTAGCAATTCCATTTGGTTTGTTAAACAGGGCCCCTAGTACAACTATTAGAGTTGTTAAGAACCTTCAAGTATGTTCTGATTGCCACACTACATCTAAATTCATTTCCAAGATTGTTGCAAGAGAAATTGTTCTGAGAGATGTGAGACATTTCCATCATTTTAAATAGGGACAACTTTGGATGAACTGAAATAATATTATATTTGAGGGTAGAACACTATCGGCCTAACATTACTACATGGGGGGAACTCCCCTCATAGCTCCACCGATAGACTAATAAGGTGGGTGCAATCAGTTCCATTTTCTGTAATGTGGTAAGAGTCATACAAGTAACGTTGTGTCAGGATGGGGAACTCTTCTTGAAGGTTCTAAATGATTTTCCTCTTTTTTATAAGACAATGTTGGCAGTGCCACCTGGATCACAGTTGTTTGGTGGGATTCCAAACCCAGACAATGAGGTGCAGTTGTGGAAATCTCACAGAGAGAAGCTACAAGCTACCATGATGATTTTTTTGAGTGAATTTATATTAGAGTCTTGCTTAGTGTGGCTTAAGACATGTGCAGATGATATTCTCTCTACATATAGGCTTGGGGGAAAGTATTTTCTTGATCTTGTGAAAAGTGGCAAGGAACTTGCAGAGAATGAGACATTGATTAGAGAAACATTGGACAATCTAGATGCATTTCAAGGGAGATTGGAGTGGCTAAAAATGGTTTTTGGTTCAACTATTGAGTTTCCATGGCAATGTGTGTGTGGGATTGTTTTGAAGCACTCAAAGAGTTTACGGGATAAACTTTTTGAAAGCCTTTTTGTTATTAGGATGAAACAAATAATAGTTGATGGATTTTCAGATCTATGTGAGAGAGTTAAGGTTGGTAAATTCCTTGAAGCCATAGTTACATATCTGGCAAGTTACAAAAATGTTGAAATCCATTTGCACAAATTAACTACTAGTGAGGGTTGGCTTGTCAAGAGAGGGACCTAAAAGGTGTCAATTTACCTGGGTTGAGTTTTAGATTTATGATGACGAATGATGAAGACTAGTTTGGTTGCCTTAATGCTTATTTTGGAACTAAGGTTAGTCAAATAAAAGATACCATAGATGAGGGGTCCAAGAATATTCTGGAAGACCTCCTAAGTTTTCTTCATGCACATAAATCTCCTTCAAGGATAAATGATTTAGCACCTTATTTCCAAGAGCAATGCTTCCATTTTATCTCAACATTGATTGTTGAGATTGAAGAACATCTTGCACATCTTTTAGAAGCTCTCTATCAAGAAATGAAAAATGGGGAGATGTTACAGTCTACTTTTGTCATTGTAGGCTGATTTTGGACAATCTACTTTTGGAAGTTCTCTTATTTGAGTTGTCAAGGTTGGAAATTGGTGTTGAGTCAGCCACTTGATGTTGTTTAAGGTCATTTATGGAATCTACAAGAGGATTGTTTCCTTATTCTAAGTTTGGGTAATTTGAAACAAGAATTTTGTGAAGGTAAAATGAGTCCTAGTTGCAAGGACAAGAAATAATAGATTGAGATTTGTCAAGTTGTGAAAGTTAGTGATTTTTTGAACCCCTATCATTGCATTAGATTTTTTGTCATCAAATTTGAAGTCAAGAATGCTAGATAGGCATGCAATCATTTAAAGGAAGGGAGCTTCACTATTTCAAAGGAAAATTTTGGTTTATTGGTGTGCACCTTATCAAGACTTTTTTTTTTCAAGTGTCACAATAGTAATTGCTTACAATGACATGCACTTATGTTAGGAAATTTAGGTTAGTGAATTAGAAAAGATGTTTTCCCATGCTCAAGTGGACACTTGTGCAAAGACAAAAAGGATTCAATAGATTGAAGTAAGGTTTTCATAAAATGGTATGCCCCCTTATTGAGAAAACCAATTCAAAATTTCAAACATCAAAACTACATTGTGAGGCATGCACCTAAGCATGGAGGTTTATACTTTAAATTTGAAGACAAATTTGTATATTTGAGTGCACACCTATCTTAAGGAAAAGTGCATATCACTTTTTTCATGTATAGAGGTGTGCATGTGAAAGAAAGAAAAAATAGTTTAGTTCATCAAAAGGGTATCTTTCCATTTATAGGGGCATATCTCTTTATATGAGAAATTCAAAGCATAAAATTCCTTGTGAAGTGCACAATCAACAAAGGCATTTTTTCACTTCAAACAAGCAACATATTCCATTGATAGGAACATGCTAATATGAAGAGAAAGTTGTTATAAGACAAAGTTCCAAATTGTTATTATAAGGTGCATGCCTAATCAAGCGGGATAGGTGTTTCAAATCATTAAACACTTTACCCATTTATAGGCATGCACCTCAATATAGAGTGTTGCTTTCAAATTTGAAATGAAAAATTGCTTGTATAGGTGGACATTGGAATGAGAATAAGGGAGAAAAAAGGTCAAAAGCTGAAAATACAATGCATAGGTGCATGCCTCTTATTGGGAACTAAGTAATTTTTAAAAGGAAAGCATGTCTAGTGTAAACAATCTTGAAGATACCTTTCACCCATTAAATTTTTATAAAAATAGGCAAGCCCATAAAATATTAAAATACCCTTCCTCTATTACTAACCTGGAGCAGGGATTTGAAGCATGCACAACCACCCTCCGCTTCTTGGGATTTGAAGGCCTCTGTAACACAAACAACACTTGTTCAGCATACCTACAAGCAAAACAATATAGGAAAAACACTCACAATAGAACTTACATTGACAATACTTGGAGAATTGTTTAAAATTGCTTATAAGGTTCAACATTTAATGCTTAGTTTTGAAAGTTATGAGATAAAAAACAAATTCTAGTTATGATCTTTTTTCACTCTGTTATAGTTTTGCACCTGAGGCATGCTCATTGAAACTAGCAAATGTCCATCTTGATTGTGATTTGTTTTCTTGTCTTGAATCTGTCAAAACATGTCACAATTTTTAACATCAAAATTTATTGGGCATGGAAAGGGTGTGAATTTTTATTTCTTAAAGAGTGTGCAATACAGAAACTAAGAGAAGCAATACATACTTTTTTATTTTGGTTTGTAAGAAAGCTTCTATTAAATTTCAAGAGGTTGTAGTGAAAAAACTAAATCATAAACAAAAGGTACCTCTGATCAGGAAATACTTTGTTCTCGCATATACTCATAATTGCACCACAGGCTCTAATTTAGAGCTACAAACTTTTTGAAGTAGGAGGGAAGAGATCCTCACAAATAAAGGGAAATTAACTGAACTAGTAATAAAAACTAGAACACATCAGCAAATAGTGCACTTGAAAATAGATGCTAGAGTAGAGTATACCTTGCATCAACATCTATTGCTTTTGAGTTTCGTTTCTAGATGTTGGCTTGCAGGAGTAGTCACATTCTGAAAGTTGTTCAACAAGAAACTAAAAAATTTAGTCTGTATTTGACCTGCAATAAATAGCCTGCCAAATCAGCAAAACTAATTGTGAAAACAAAACTAGTGTCCATTATCCAGCAACCATTTCAACATCTATCTATAATTATTTGGTCTTTTTGTAAGTTACCATGAGCTCCCATTGGCATTGATTTTTGTTCAATTGGTCCCTAGTTGGGGTGTTAAAAAAAAAATTTGATGTATATTTGATTTTCCAAGTGAAGGACATTGTTGATGTTTATTAAATAATGTCTTTATTTTTACAATATATATGAATATGACATGTCCTACATGTAGAAAATTGATGAACATGGAATTGGCTTTCACTGAATGATAGTTAAAATTTAATAATTTTTCTATATGCACAAAAGTTTAAAACCTACGTTTCTTAGTTCGAACCCATTTTTGGGAGCATAGATAAATTGTCCCAATTCCTGATTATTGTCCTCAAGAATGACCAGTCTTTGTTTGATTCCTTTCTCTTCATAGCATGGCTTATGATTTTGCATTTTCTTATCCTCAACCAACTCATGCCCATAATCATGTCTACCCTCGGAGCTACCAGAGATTACTTCATCTTGTTTTTCTATGAATGGTTATACTTCCTTACTTACATGAAGTTTCCATTGACTCTCATTTTGATTATCTAATTCATCAAAGGCTAGAGATTGTTGATCAAATATGGTCCAAATAAGATTAGGAGAGACATTCCCCTCCTATTAAATTTTTGAGTACCTTTCTTGCATTCAAAATTTATGCTATATAATATATTTTCTTTCCCATTTTGATATCCCAATAGTTTTTTCTATTTTACATCAAAATTTTGTACTTAATGTTTAATATTTGCTTGTTTTTAAATGAAATGTCAAAATACAATTTCATCCCAAATAGTGATGATCTAGATGCATGATCATGTACCACAATATTTGTAAACAACAGTGAATTGATTTTAAATGATTATGTTTTCTACATAGTGTTGTTGTAATGACGAAAGCTCTATCTAAAGATAAAGGGGAGAAATAGATATTGACTATTTTTCAAAAAATTGCAAGCTACCTACTTCTTGCTTCTAGTGTTGTATACGTTATTGGGGTCTGCATTCAGTTCCCACTTATGCAAATTTGTATTGATAGTTAAGCTATTGCTACGATGTAAGTATATTTTTCTACTGCTTACAACTTCATTGGGATTTTGAATGTGACAAGGACTACTGTGTTGTGGGTCTTCTATCATAAAGATTGAATAAAAATGTAAGGATAGATAAAAGAAGCATATGGACAAGTAAAAGCAGATGAAGACCAGATTCATTACAAAAACTTGAAAAGCATGATGAACATGCTCCATCTGCAGGATTACCAGGCTAAAAGTAAAATTAACTAAAACCATGGAAAGTGACTTACCACAAGATTTTGCATGAATCATGTCCGATGCGGAAAAATAGGAAGAGGTTACAATCCAAAATCAAGCGCTTTCACTTCTCCATTTTAGCGGGCATTAAAAATAAGGTCTTGAGGAAGGTTTTAGAGTATGTTTATTAAAATGAAAATTATGGCCATTTTAATAATGAGCACATTTTGACATGTTAAATATATATATAATTATTACTAGCAATTGCACCTTGGTGTGCAATAGGTACGCCGAAGAGGTATGAAAGGTCAATTAGAGAAAATTTTGGTGTATTTTTTCAGACATATGTGTAGTACATGAGTTCAATTGGTAGTTCATTTAGCAAATGATGTTGTTTATGTAACAAAGGTCTCAATTAGCATTCACTCAATAAATATATTTTTTTAATTATAATTTTTTATTAGACAAAATTATATATTTGTAATAGTAAATTTATTACAGGAGTTCAATTTATTTTTTCTGTATCCACCTCTTTATATCTTATCTATATCTCCCTCTCCATTTTATGTCTCTCTCTATATATCTTATCTCTATCTCCCTCTCACTTTTATGTATTGATTAGAGTTTAGTTATGGTTAAGAGATAATTAGGAATCAAATTATGCTTTGGGTTATTGCTCTACAATTAAGCTTGAGATTAGGGTTACAATTGGGGTTCAAATAAGGTTATGATCAAGATTATTAGGATTGGGATGCAATTAGGAGTTATTTAATGTTCAATTAGGGTTACTATTAGGGTTACGTTACAATTAGAATTTAATTAAGATTTAATTACAATTACGATTAGGATTCAATTATGCTTAGGATTAGGGCTAGAAAAGTGTTAATGTTCAATTAGAGTTTATTATGATAAATGTTAGGATTCAATCAAGGTTAGGGTTCAAATAGTGTTTGATATCAATTAAAGTCACAATTAGAATTAAAATTCAATTATGGCTAGAGCTAGGATTAGATTTAGGGTTCAATTATGGTTAGCATTCAATCAAGGTTTAATTAGGGTTAGGGTGCAATGTGGGTTAGGATTTAATTAGGGTTAATCATGTACATTAGCATTCAATTAGGGTTAGGTATCCATTATTGTTTGAGTACAGGTTCAATTAGGGTTACGGTTCAGGTAAGGGTTCAATTAGGGTTAGGTTTTATTATAAACCTTGGGGTTAGGGTTATAGTTGGGGTTCAAATAGGAGTAAAATCAATGTTACAACTCAATTAGGGTTATGATCCAACTATGGTTTCAACTCAATTAGGGTTATGATACAATTAGGGTTAGGGTTAGGGTAAAATTTGGGTTAGGGGTAGGGTGAGGGTTAGGGTTGAATTAGGTTTATGATTAGATTAGGGTTAAGGTTACAATTCAATTAGGGTTACTATTCACTTAAGGTTGCAATTAGGGTTAATTGGGTTTTGGGTTACTATTCCACAATTAAGCTTGAGCTTTGGGTTATAATTGGGTTTCATATAAGGTTATGATCAATATTATTATGATTGGGGTGCAATTAGGAGTTAATAATATTAGGGTTACGTTACAATTAGGGTTTAATTAAGATTGCATTATGGTTATGACTAGGATTAAATTATTCTTATGATTAGGGTTAGAAAAGGGTTAATGTTCAATTAGATTTTATTATATTGATAAATGTTAGAATTCAATTAGGGTTAGGGTTCAAATAGGATTAGACATGAATTAAAGTCACAATTAGAATTTGAGTTCAATTAGGGTTAGAGATAGGATTAGATTTAGGGTTCAATTAGGGTTAGCATTCAATCAAGGTTTAATTGGGGTTAGAGTGCAATTTGGGTTAGGATTTAATTAGGGTTAGCATACATTAACATTCAATTAGGGTTAGAATTAGGATAAAGCTTAGGGTTAAAGTTCAATTAGGGTTATGATTAGGGTTACGTTTAATCTTAAGATTAGAATTCAATTAGGGTAGGGTTTAATTAGGTTTCTAGGATAAATATTGGGGTTAGCATTAGGGTTAAAGTTAATTAGGTTTAAGGTTCTAAAATAAATCTCAAAGTTAGCATTAGGGTTAAGGGTCAATTAGGGTTTGGGTAATAGTTTGGGTTTAGTTAGGGTTAGGGTTCAAATAGGATTATACTTAGGGTTTAATCAGGGCTAGGTATATAGTTCAATTAGGTTTACTATTAGGGTTAGGGTACAATTTGGGTTAGGGGTAGGGTTAGGGTTAGGGTTCAATTAGGTTTATGATTAAATTAGGGCTAAGGTTACAATTAGTGTTAGATTTAGGGTTTCTTCAATTAGGGTTAGGGTTTTGTTAGGGTTAGGGTTATATTTTAAGTAGGGTTAGGGTTAGGATATAACTAAGGTCCAATTTGGATTAGGGCTTAATAGTAATTCCAAACCTACCCTTAACACTAACCAAAGCCTTATTCCTAACCTAAAACCTATTATAATTATAATCCAAACCCTAACCCTAACCATAATTCCACCCCTAACCCTAACATAATTCTCACACTAAAATGAAAATTATGGCCAAGATTTTAATAATGAGCACATTTATTTAGTTATTTATTTAGTCATTTTTATTTGTCTGATATTAGTCATTTATTTAGTCTTTTTTATTTGTCTGATATTAGTCATTTATTTAGTCTTTTTTATTTGTCTGATATTAGTCATTTATTTAGTCATTTTTATTTGTCTGATATTAGTCATTTAGTTGTGATTTTACCTGATGACTAAATTAGTCACTTATAAATGACCAAATTAGTCATTTATTTTCCAAATACTACTAATTTTAGTCACATAGTCATTTATTTGCCAAATTCTACTAGTGGTGTTGTGTTGTTCATTTGGAGAGTGAGGTTGATTAGAGAAAAGTTATGCTACTAAAATTGATATTGTGAATTAACATTTGAAAACATGAGTCTATAACTTTGTATGTAAATGTTCCTTTTATTGTAATACAAAGTGATTTTTTTTGGTGTGTGGGCTTTTGTCCCGTAAGGGTTTTCCCACGTAAATCTGGTGTTCAATTTTGTGTGATGGTTAATTGTCTATTTTGTTACTTGTGAATGTGTTTCTTAATTGGTACTATAATTGGAAATTGAATGTTTTTTTGTATTTCTCTTCTAAGAATTGGCATTAGGAAGGTGATTCCACACTTAGATTTCCTTACAAGTGGTATCAGAGCCTGGCCAGTTGTGTTATCCTTGTGGGTGAGTCATGTTTTTAATGCTAATTTTGTCGAGTGGGAGTCTTGTAGAGAAAACTGGTTGTCTTGATTACAAATTTGAGATGGAAAGCACATCAGGAAGAGTAGAAATTGAGAAATTTAATGGTGAAAATTTTGAGTTGTGGAAACTCAAAATAGAAGACCTGATTGTGGATAGAGATCTCCGGATTGTCATGTCTAGAACAAAACCATTAGGCATGAAGCGAGAATATTGGGACCTCAAAGATAGAAAATATAGAGGGTTGATAAGACTCTATCTGGTAGACTTTGTTCTCCTGAACATCCATGAGGAGAAGACTGCATCTTCATTATGGAAGAAACTTGGTGACATTTATCAAGGGAAGTCTCTAGTAGTTATTTTTGAGAAAGAATTTATACTCCTTGAAAATGGAGGAAGGAGCTCTATTGCAAACCATTTGAATTCATTTAACATGATTGTTGCTCAATTGGCCTTTGTAGGTGTAAAGATTGATGACGAGGATTGTTGTATGCTTTTGTTATGCTCCTTTCCTAACACATGGGACCATCTGGTGATGGCTATTGGAAGTACAAAAACCACTTTCAAGATGGAAGACATGGTTGCTTTGTTATTGTTAGAAGTAATGCGAAGGAATCATTCTAAGATGGCCAAGGAGGTTCTCGTTGTTCAAGACAAATCAAAGGAGAAAGGCAAGAAGAAAGAAAAAATCTCTCAATCCAAGTCAAAGGGGAGATCAAAGTCTCCTGGAAAAAAATCCAAGGTGAAATGTTGGAATTGTGGGTAGACTAGACATATCTGAAAAGATTGCAAAGAGGAGAAAAAGAAGAAGAATAACAAAAACTCTTCAGATAATGATTCTTCTCAGAGAGATGTGGATTCCTTCATTGCTACCTTGGAGACCCAGGCATCAGATGATGTCTGACTAATTGAATCAAGTGCATCTGTTCACATGGCATATCATAGAGATTGATTCACAAAGTATGAAAAGTATACTAATGGAAAGGTGTATCTGGCAAGTGATTCATAACTTGAAATTGTTAGTCGTGAAAGAGTCAAAATTCAATTCCCTGATTGAAAAATTAAAGGAATTGATGGCATAATGCACATACCAAGTCTGGCTCATAATTTTCTTTCTGTTAGTAAGCTAAATGATATTGGCATGCAAGTTTCCTTCTCAAATGGTGCTTGTAAAATGACTAGAGGCTCAATGGTATTGGCCAAGGGTGCATGCATTGGCACTTTGTACAAGTTGGACACACGTGTTGTTCAATGTAACAATGTCTTTGCAAAGTCAAAAAAATTTGCTCATGTAGGGAAGGAGAATGTTGTTTCTCTGTGTGCAAATTCCTTGGAGGTGAAACTTCCAGCAGAGAAAACCATGTTGTGGCATCATAGACTCAATCATATTGGTGAAAAAGGTTTAAAATCCTAGTTGAAGGGCTTGATGATTGTAACCTTGAGTTTGATTTTTGTGAACATTGAATTTATGGAAAGCAACACTGTGTTTCATTTTACTCAAGTCCTCATAAATCTTGTGGCATACTGGATTATGTTCACTCTAATGTATTTGGTCTAGTGAATTTTCCTTCATTATTGAAGTCTAAATATTATGTTTCTTTTATAGATGATTATTTGAGAAGGGAATTTGTGTATTTTCTGAAAAGTAAATCAAAAGTGTTCAGTTGGTTTAAGGAGTTTAAAAACTTGGTTGAAAATCAAACTAGAAGGAAAATTAAATGCTTGAGGATAGATAATGGAGGTGAGTTTTGTTCTACATATTTTGAAAGGTATTGTAAAGACCATGGGATCAAAAGGAATAAAACTACACCTTACACTCCATAATAGAATGGAGTTGTTGAAAGGTTAAACAAAACATTGATGGAAAGGGCAAGAAGTATGTTGAGCAATGCTCGTCTGGAGCAGAAGTTTTGGGTTGAGGTAGCGGCTACAACATGTTACTTGGTAAATCGATCTCCCACTTTGGTGTTCATGGACAAGACACCTTTGGAAGCATGGTCTGGTAAGAAGCCCTCTCTGAGACATATTCAAGTCTTTGGTTGTGAGGCATATGCTTATGTGTCAAATGAGAAAAGATCTAAGTTGGAGAAAAAGGTTGTTAAGTGTATATTCATTGTATATGGCATTGGTGTGAAAGGATACAAGCTTTGCAATCCTATTACTAAGAAGGCAATAAATAGTAGAAGTATAATTTTTCATGAGCTGAAACAAGTTCAACTATTGATTTGCAGCCCGAGATGAAAGAAGATAAGAAAAAGGATGTAGTTGAAATCCCTCTTACTCCAGAAAAAGAGGAACTATGAACCCAAGTGTACCTAAATCTGAGGAGAGCTCTAGCAGCTCCGAGAGTTCTAAATAAGAATAAGAACCACAACCTCAACCTTAGCTAGTGAGGAGGTCTACACGTGAGAAGTGGCAACTGGAAGGTTTGATATTCTACGTTGGATTCTAGTTGTGCCTATGCTTTGATTACTAGCATTGATGACCCTAGGACTGTGAAAGAGGCAATTAAAATTTCTGATTTAGATTCCTGGTTGGAAGCCATGAATGAAGAAATGACATCATTGAAAAAGAATGAAACCTAGGATTTGGTACTTTTTCCTGAAGGTTGAAAGCATGTTGGCTGTACATGGGTATTTAAAAAGAAAATTCTTCTGGATGGTAGTGTGGAGAAGTATAAAGCTAGGTTGGTTGTGAAAGGTTATTCCCAGGTAAGGGAACTGATTATGGAGAAATATTTTCTCCTGTAGAAAAGATAACATCTATCAGATTTCTATTGTCACTTGTAGTAGTGTATAACTTAGAGATTGAGTAGATGGATGTGAAGACAACGTTTCTTCATGGAGATTTGGAAGAATAAATTTATATGTCCTAGTCTGAGCACTTCATTGAAAAAGGTAAAGAAAGCATGGTTTGTAAGTTAAAGAACTATCTGTATGGTTTAAAACAATCGCTTAGAATGTGGTAACCAAATTTTGATACCTATGTGTTGTCATTGGGATTTATGAGATTAAAATCAGATCATTGTGTGTATTTTAAAACTGAGAATGGTCATTTATATCAGAGAAAATCAATAATAATATATTTTCTCATGTCAATTTTCTTAATACAATCTCCAAATATATAGGTAGAAATGTGGTGAACAATGTGCTTTAAAATAGCACTTACAAGTTCAACCGTGTAACCAAATATGCAACCATGTTCTTTGTTACACTAATAGACAATAAAAAATTAAACAAAATAAACAATCTATCCTAGGTGGTGTATGAATGATGGAATATTCCAACATTCCCCCCTTATTACATCATTGTTTTAAAGTACTAATAAGAGAATCTTGAAAACTATCAAACTTCACATGTCCAAGTGGCTTGGTGAAGATATCAGCATGTTGTTCCTGAGTAGAGCATAATTGAAGTTGAATATTGTTTTGTTGAACATGTTCTCGTATGAAGTGGCAATCAAATTCAATATGCTTGGTTCGTTCATGGAACACTGGATTATGAACCAGCTTGAGAAAACTCTGATTATCACAATAAAGAATTGTAGGTTTGTTTTGTGGCACCCCCAATCCTTCTAATATGTGTCATAGCCATACAACTTCACAAAATGTTGCACTTGTTGCACAATACTCTAATTTTGTTGAGGAATGAGCAACTATGGCTTATTTCTTACTTCCCCAAGAAATAGGACCTAAACCCAAGAAGAAAATAAATCTAGATGTGGATTTCCTATCATCAATTAAACCTGCATAATATGCATTTGTATACACTGTCAAGAACAACTGATCATTCCTTTTATATTCCAAACCATGATTCAAAGTACCTTGGATATACCTTAGTACCCATTTTGCTACTTTCCAATGACACATATTTGGTTCTTGCATGAATCTTGAGAGATAATTAACAACAAAACTAATATCAGGTATAGTATAAGTCAAGTAAATCAAACCTCCAATCATTTGTCGATAGAGAGTTGCATTCACCTAAGCAGATGAATCATAAATAGATAACTGCAAACCTGCTTCCATAGGTGTAGACATGGGTTTGGAATCCATCATTTTGAACTTATTGATCAATGTCTTGGCATATTTTCTTTCAGATACAAAGATATGGTGATTTTTCTACCATACCTCTAAACTAAGACAATAGTGAAGTAGCCTGAGATCTGTCATATCAAAGGCCTTCTTGAGATCATTCTTAGTTTTCTCAATCATTGCTTCTAAGTTGCTTGTGATAACTAAGTCATCAACATACACATTAATGATCACAATATCCCCTCCTTGATCCTTGAGGTAGATATTTGGATCATATGGATGCCTAGTAAAACCATGTTTTAGAAAATGTTCATCAATTTTAATATACCAAGGTTTTGGAGCTTGTTTAAGACCATATAGGGATTTAATGAGTTTGCATACCTTTTCTTCTTTACCAGGTGTAATGTATCCCTCTGGTTGGGTCATATAGACCTCTTCCTTAAGTTCTCCATTAAGAAATACACTTTTGACATCTATTTGATAAAATTTCCATCGAAATTGTGCAGCTAAAGCAAAAATCATTCTAATGGTTTTAATCTTTGTTGTGGGAGTAAATGTTTCTTTAAAGTCTATCCTTTCTTTCTGGGCATAACCCTTGGCTACAAGTCTAGCCTTATGTTTATCTATACACCATCTACTTTATACTAAGCTTTAAATATCCATTTATATCTAATTGCTTTCTTACTAGGTGGTAGATCAACAAGCTCCCAAGTGTTTTTTTTCATGAGGGATTGATACTTTGCATCCATAGCTTCTTTCCAAGGTTTTGAATCTAGTGCTTCTTGAATAGTAGATGGTTCAAAATTATCAACAACTAAAGTCATCAAGGCTAGATTTACCTCATTATGAGCCATGTTGCAAGTCCTTGGACCTGAAGTTGAAGTGTCTAAGACTCCATATAGCTTTGCATCGTGAATGGTACTAGTATACCACTTAGGTCTTGTGACATTTGTGGGTGTTGAATTAGAGTGACTATCAACATTCCCATCATTTTTACCATCTATAGACACCCAAAAATTTCCATGTCATAACATTACCTAGTTGATACATGACCTTGTAAGACATCTTGTAATATTTTACCCTAGGTCATTACCTTATCCCATTTATCCCACTTAATCACCTTTCCAATTAATTAAATAAATCACATTTATTTAATTAATTCTTCTTCACATGTCTCAAAATAATTCAAATTAAATATTTGAATTAATCCCTCACTTTTACCACATTACAACATGTGTCACATGACTACAACTCTTCACATGCATTTAAATAATTTTATTATTTAAATTATGATATTCTCACTCACATCCTATTTTTAGCCCCATTCATTGTGTGCCATAGGCATCTTTTCTCTCCAAAATAAATAAAAGAATCCCACTTATTCCCTCACATCCTAATTTTAGCCTCATGTCATAACCCACTTAATGTGTGTCATAGGCACTAAAATCAATTTTTAATCCTAGCCATACACATCACACATTTGACTTTTAATCTTTGCCATCGAATCAAATCAGCTTTTGCCTATAAATCAAGCCTTTCATAGGTCATTTGAGATTGAGTCTTCTTCTAGCATCCTCACTCTGCCAAAATTTCTTTCAATCTTCTCATCTATCTATCTATTTTTCCTCTATCATCTCTATCTTATTGCCATGCTGTGAAAATGAGCAATCAACATATCAAATCATTTGATCCTTCAAAATCCTACATTCTCATGCAGGTGGAGAAGAGCAATGGAGATAAATCAAATCTAGCTTGGAGATCAACTTGCTTTGCTTTCTTATTTTGATTTTTATGCTAGTTTGTGCTCTATTGTGTTTGTTAGGGTTTCATTATAATTTTTTTATTCATTTTACCTAAGATAATTTTCCCTAACTACATTTGGTGAACCTGACGTGAAGAACCTTTTCCTTTTGCAGATCTACTAGCTTGCTTTTCGAAAGTTTCATTAACTTTTTGTTGCAAATCTGTCATTTTTTGGACAAAACCCTAGGTTTTACAATTATTTTTACAGAAGCTTGTGCATCATCTCAAGAGGCTATAGGAAAAAAATTGAGGGTTTATCTCCATTTTTGTAGGATTTATCATGATTTTATGTTTTTTCATAAAATTGAATTTCTAGATGCAAATCAGTGAATTTTCCAAAAAAAATTATATTTCTGGAAATATTTTAAAATTATAATGGGGGTCTTTTTCTTATAGATTTTATTTTGAGGTAATGTAAGGTGCTAAAAAATATGATCTTTTTTTTCTATAGGGTTTTCATAAATCTGCATGTCTGGGTGCAAAAAAGGTAGTTTTTCTAACTTCTTTACATTTATGGAAAGCTCTTAGAAAATTAATATGAGTCTCTTCTTTGATTTTGTATTTTTCAGATCAATACTATCTTCAAATAATTGAATCTAATTCGGCTATGTTAAAAACATGTATTTGAAATTGCAATTTTCTAATGAGTTTATTTTTTTTATGGCTACATTATAATATCATTTTTTTATTTTTTAGGTGATCATAAGGAGCTTTAGTAGCAACAATATCATTCATACACAGCAAATTGGAAATCAAAAACTTTCGTGTGCACTCATTCTATTATCTTTATCTCTCATTTGATCAATCAATCTTGTTTGCAAAGCACTTGAATTTGGGGCTTTAAAGAAAACATCTTGTTTACAATCACACTTTGAAATTGGGCTTAAAAATAACTATTTTCTTCCATCACACATTTTGACTTTGGGTTAAAAAGAACAAAGGCTTCCATTATTTGCTTACACACATTTCATTTCTAAGGGTCAATTAACAACTGTGAGTGTGAATTGAGTGATGTGTGATTAAAAACACCTCACTTGGTTCACTTTTGTCATACCCTTCTTAGGAGGCCTGCTTGGAGCACACACCCCTCCAAGGGATGAACTCAATAAAGGTGTGAATCGAAAGACACACTCCTTTAGGAGTTGAAATCTTGTCACTCTTAGCTAAGCCCCAAAGAACTTTATACCTTTGCGAAGTGAAGGTGAAGGGTGGGTTACTCCTTTCTCCCAGCTGTGGTAGGATTTTGCTTTCAAATCATCCCTAGTCAACGTTGTGCATTCTAGCTTAAGACCTAATTGGCCATAACCATTTTACTAACATTAGGCTTGTTGTTGTGTATTTGAGTGTTTGCTTAATCATAATATTTAATCTTGAAAGAAAAAATTATCATTGTGTTTGGTGTGTGTGTTCATGCATTTACATGTGAGATCTTTTGTTTGATAGTTCCCAAGTTAAACTTTGAATAAACACTTCTCGCATCATCCTAATCATCCAATCTTATCATCTCAACATCATCATCAACCTAGCCCTAGTCACCACTTGTCAAAATGGTCCTAATCATAAACAAGACCAATCCTAATCATAAGCCCAAAGTCATAATCCAAGGGGGCTATCCCTCTAGTCCAAATCATGAGACAAAAACTAAGCTCAAGATCATAATTCAAGGAGGCCCTCTCCCTAATACTAATCATGAGAACAATCCAAGACCTAAAATCACACTTCGAAGGGGCCCTCCTAATTCAAATGATGACAAGAAATATGTGGCATACTTGGAGGGACAAGATGACATACAATGATGTAAAGATATGTGTAACTCCATGTCAACATTAGAAAACAAGGTCCTAGCATCCCACCTACAAAAAATATCCAAACACTCCAACACCCAAACCAACCCCTAAACCAATCAACCATACAACACTTACAAGAAACCTTCAACCATTTTAGCAAATTCAATCACTTCACATACAACAACTCCTATCCCAAATCCAACACATCTTAGCCAACCACCAATCCCAAATCCAACAACTCATAGCCACACACCAATCGCCAAACCAAACAAACACAACTTCAAATTTCACATCAATCATCACACCAACATAGTCCATCCACTTATCAAGACAACCTTACACCAATATATCCTTTCCATGTCAATGCCACATCATCATATCAATTCACTTTTCAACAAGAACATGCAAGCCCAAGTCCACCTTGGCAAAAAAATCACGAGCCTTTCAATTCTCATGCTCTATTTGATAAGGGGAACACCAATATAGTTCATGCACCCTATAAATTTATCATACCACCATCCAATCAAATTCCTATCCCTAAGAACCATGTCCTATTCATAATCCATTGGCCTCTCCACCTTCTAACCCTTCAAACTCTTCATTACCCCCGCCATCATCTAATCCTCCATCAAATCCATGCCCTAAATTCAAACATTTCAAAAGTAAACCTATGGTATTACCCAAATCCACCCATCCACCTACAAAGGATGTGACCCAATGGATACTAGCAAGGAATCAAACATCACCATGTCATCCAACTCATATGTTTGAACCTACCAAAGAGTCTTCAAACACCATGCCCATTCTTACAATCCCATCATGTAGTCTCCCCCTTGAGCCTATTCATGAGTCTCTCGCATTGAGCCCAAGTCAACTTCCATCATGCCCTCATGAGATTGACCATCAAGAACATGTTAAGCCCCTCCAAGAGCCTTCCTCATCCACTTCCATTCAATCAAGCCAAGAGGTATGTCAAAAGCCTAATCCTAAGCATGTGGAAACATCAAACCCTAGTCCTAATCAATATCAAATCACTTTCATCCAACCTATCCATAATCTATATCTTTTCTATGATGAAGATGATATCCATAATGATGAAGAGCCTATCCATGCTCAACTTGATCCTATATCCATCCATGAGCAAGATATCCCAAATACACCTCCACCTAGTCCTATCCATGATGCACAAACATCCACTTCCCTTGACGAGACACATGCCTCCCAAGCCAACATAGAAGATCAAACAAATATCTTGGATCTTAGTGAATGCAATATTAATCAAAATCTCAATGATCCTTCCACATCCGCTATCAACTCCATTTCAAATCCATCATATCCACTTGGTCTTTCCACCCTCATTCATGAATATTCCTCCTTAGAAAAAACAACAACCATTATCTTCCATTACTTTATTTTCCCCATCCAATAAGGAACTCATGTCTAGTGTTCCACCTACACCTAGTCCCATTGTCCATCACATGCTCCAAAACATGAACTACCAAGGTAAAGGTTTAGGCCTTCATGAACAAGGTATTTTGGATCCCATCCATGTCAAAATATCCCCATGATCATTTAGCCTTGGATACTCACCCCAAGGCAAACAAGCTAAAGATGTTGGTACTTCCTCCATCCACCCTAATTCCTCTTTCCACCATAAATCCTATCATACACCTAAAACATAAGTTCGCATCCCTCCTCCATCATCCTATAAATGTCAAAATCATGTGACCATACACCTTCCACCATCAACTTTTCCACCATTTCTTCCAACTCCTAATAGCCCTCCATCTAATCTACCTCCATTACTCCTAACACCTAATATCACCATTATACAATCTCCTTATCCATCCATCCATAAATCTTCTAAAAATCCTAATCATGACCAACCAATGCACACATTGTCTAAACATGAAGCTTTCACTCATTCCACCATATCCATGGGATTCAAAAGCAAAAATTTCAATGCCTCTACCTATAAAGTAAAAAATCCTAAGGGTCCTCATGCCTTAGGGCACAAAAGCAAAGAATCAAAGAAAAATATATCTAAAAATCTATATAAACCCATACCTCCAAAAGAAAAGTCTAAAAACAAAATGGTTTGGGTACCTAAGAAAACAAAAATCAAGTCAAACAGGGCATCCACATCACAAAAATCCCAACCATCCACTTCCACCTCACACTCCCACTCTATTCAAGAATCTCATATTCCATCCCACAAGAAAAATAAAACTCATAAAAATATTAATTCTATGTGGGTACCTAAAGCACTTTGTCATCCATCTTCTAAGCAAACATTGCCATTACTTCCTACACCCCATCCACATCAAAAGCTTCAACATTTATCACAGTGTGTGCAACCATTGGTCATGGTTCCCTTCCATTTCACAACAATTCCACCTACCTCCATCTCCTCATCCTTCACTCATTATCCTGCATATCCCCCCCATCACCTTCTTATGGTCCATGCTTTTGGCTAAGCCTCCCCTTCATCTTCCCTACATAATCTACATCATAATCCACTATTTCCCTTCATAATCCATCATCTACCTACTCTATCTCCCTTCCTTGTCATCCCTTACCAACATCTATGAACATAATGACATTTGACATGGTCCATGTGATAACATCCATCTCTAGCAGGACTATCACATTTCATGGAACTAGACACTTGAGTTCCTCCTATACATATTCCCCTTCTCCTATTCAAAAGTCAAAAAAAATTAAAAAAAGTTTTAAAAAAAAATCAAAAAAAAGAAAAAGAAAAGTAAAGGGAAATCCCTTCATCCAATGGTGAAAACCTAGTAAACAGGCACCTTGGATAAGTACCATGATGGAAAACTAGCAAACAGGCGTCATGTGTAGGTTGATCTTCTATGTTACTTACACTTGGGGGCACATTGTCTCATCCTATCATATCATTTTTTATCCTATAATATCCTATCTTACCATCTCCTATCTTATCATCCTTGGCCATCATACCCATATACTTATCATATTGAGTCCATTCATCCTCTCTTCCTCCTTTTGATCTTGATAAAGATAGGGGGAAAAGTGTTGAAACATGCTTTGGATGTCTTTTGATATACCTCATCCTTCCAAACAAGCCTATGATTATCCTATTTTCATAAGCTTTGTCATGAAAAATCCTAAGTATTATACCTAGAATGGGGCATGTTATTCCTATGTGGCATAGTCTTTGGAGATCACATCCTAGCTCCCATATGATGTGTACATCCATTCCATTCACTATGACCTATCCTTTTTATTGATCCATCTATCATGAGCCTTCTACCCCTTATCCTATTACCCACCCTTTCATCCATCAATCCCATCTATCTCCTTGCACCTAGACTTGGTTTTCCCTTGTCATTGGTATCTAGCACAAAGGCTACCCAAATTTCCATCCATTGACATCTCAAAACATTTCAAAAAAGTCCTGAAAAAAATTTAAAAAAATGAAAAAAGGTACTGAAAAAATCCAAAAAAATCAAAACATTTCAAAATACAAAAAATCAAAATACCCCTAAAAATACAATTAAAAAATGAAAAAAGGTCCTAAAAAAAGACAAAAAAATCAAATAGCCAACAAAAAATCCAAGCAATAAAATCAAGCCAAATTACTTCTTCCAATCAATTCAACACATCAATTCAACTCCTTCAAACCCATTCTTCTAATCAATCCAATCATTATCATCATATCAAATCATTTCTTCATCAATCCAATCAATCAAAATCATTCTAAGCAAATCAATTCCTCAATTCAATTCATCAATCATCATCCAAATCTTCAAATCAATCATCTTCAATCATTCCAAGCGATAATCCAAATGCAAGTCAATCCTTAATCCATACCAACCAAGCTAATCAATCTTACCAAATTATCCAATCACATCCTTTGGTCTTGATCCTAGCCTTGTTGTAAACCCAATCAATTAATCAAACATCCTTGTGTTGATCTAGGGATATATCGTTCCCCACAATGGCAACACTATCACCAACCAATCAATCAATCAATTAATCATTGGTTTACAGCTTGACAGGGGCAATACCTTGTTTGTTTTTGTATCATTTGTGCATGCTTGCTTGCTTGCTAGTGTGTGTTATCATTTTTATCTTTCATTTGCATCAAATCTGAATCACTCCCAGCTAATATTCATATCTTGTATCTAGACAAGGTTGTATTATATTGGGGCATGAGACACGTCGTCACCTTGGTCCTTATACCTTGGTGCATAATGTCTAGTGCTATATCAAACATATGATTGCTCATTTTATTGCAGCATAGCATGTCATTCTTCTTTTTCATCTACTTCTTATCTTGTATCATTCATCTTATCCCTCCTTTATCATTTCATTCATTCATTTCAAGAGCATACCCATGTTTTTCCAACCTGCCTATCCTTTCGAGGGGGCATCATCATCATTATCATATCCTATATCATCATTCCACTTCTTCATATCTTTTACATCATCATATTCTTCTATCATCCCTTTTCTTTATTCATCTTACTCCTCACTTCCTCAAGTGGCTAGGGTATCATTTTTTATTCCTCTATCCATACCTTAGCTTCTTTGAAATGATGTTACTCGACATAAATCTCATCATCTCAAGCATCATCTCAAACAGGGGCAAAATGTAGACACCCAAAATTGTCGATGTCATAACATTACCTAGTTGATACATGACCTTGTAATACATCTTGTAATATATTACCCTAGGTCATTACCTTATCCCATTTATCCCACTTAATCACCTTTCCAATTAATTAAATAAATCACATTTATTTAATTAATTCCTCTTCACATGTCTCAAAATAATTCAAATTAAATATTTGAATTAATCCCTAACTTTTACCACATTACAACATGTGTCACATGACTACAACTCTTCACATGCACAAATAATTTAAATAATTTTATTATTTAAATTACGAGATTCCCACTCACATCCTATTTTTAGCCCCATTCATTGTACATCATAAGCATCTTTTCTCTCCAAAATAAATAAAATAATCTCACTTATTCCCTCACATCCTAATTTTAACCTCATGTCATAACCCACTTAATGTGTGTCATAGGCACTAAAATCAAATTTTAATCCTAGCCATACACATCACACATTTGACTTTTAATCTTGGCCATTGAATCAAATCAGCTCTTGCCTATAAATCAAGCCTTTCACAAGTCATTTGAGATTGAATCTTCTTCTAGCATCCTCACTCTGCTCAAATTTCTTTCAATCTTCTCATCTATCTATCTATTTTTCCTCTAGCATCTCCATCTTATTGTTAAGCTACGAAAATGAGCAATCAACATGTCAAATCATTCAATCCTTCAAAATCTTGCATTCTCATGTAGGTGGAGAAGAGCAATGGAGATAAATCAAATCTAGCTTGGAGATCAATTTGCTTTGCTTTCTTATTTTGATTTTCATGCTAGTGTGTGCTCTATTGTGCTTGTTAGGGTTTCATTATAATTTGTTTATGCATTTTCCCTAAGATGATTTTCCCTAACTACACCATCCATGTTGAATATAGGAGCACTATTTGTAGCAGGTGATGATGTGGGAGGAGAACTTGACTCGTACTTCTCATCAAAAATTACATCTCTACTAATGTATATCTTCTTTGTTTTGGGATCCATAAGGAAATATGCCTTAGATTCATTACTATACCCAAGAAGAATACATTGCATTGATTTTTCATCTAACTTCTTCCTTTTCTATTTAGGAATGTGCATATAGGTAGTGCATCCAAATACATGAAGATGAGAGATATAAGGCTTTACCCCTGTCCATGCTTCTTCTGGTGTGATGCCCTCAAGTGCTTTGGTGGGTGCACGATTTAGAAGGTAAACTTCAGCCCAATAAGCACGTCCCAAATGAGAATCCTTCAACATGCTATGAACCATCTCCATGATGATGTGATTCCTCTATTTAGCAACACCATTTTGATGAGGTCTGTATGTTGTAGTTAGTTGATGTCGTATTCCATTTTCGTTCAAGTGGAGAATTCTATGTTGGTGTATTCACCCCCCTCGATATGAGTGAAGGACATGAACACGATGATTTGTATCTTTCTCCACAAGAGTGAGAAACTCTTTGAAGTAGGAAAAAGCTTCATCTTTACTCTACAAGCAATATACTCACATTTTTCTTGTGTGATCATCAACAAAAAGATGAAAGTATCAGAATCCATTGTGACTAGGTGCCATGGGTCCACACAGATTAGTATGCACCAGTTGAAAGGTTGGCTTGCATGATGCTCACTAGGATAGAAGGGTGATCTATGTTTTTTTCCAACAATACAACTGGAACAAATGGCACTCGACTTCTCAAGTGAGGGAATCCCTTTGACCATGCTTTTCTTACTAAGTGTTAGCAAGTAACTAGTGCTTAAATGACCAAATATGTGATGCCATAACATAACAAGATCATTATCCTTAGTCACTAAGGCTTGATTATTGGTAATTGTATCAATCCTAAACATTTTACCAATTTTTGTAGCATTTGCAACAATCTTTTCCTTTTTAGACTTGTCATGGATTATGCATACCTTTTTATCATCATTTTTTTTAAACTCTATCCTTAGGTTTTGATCAAGAAATTTATTAACATAAAGGATATTTTTGTTAAGTCCAGGAACATATAAGACTTCTATGAGCCTACACCTATGTACACCAAATTGCAAGGATATGTCACCAATACCTTGAATATCATAGGTGGTGCCATCTCCAAGAGAGACTTTACCATGATGGAGTTTCAATGTGAGAAACTACTCCTTCTGCCCAATCATGTGCTTTGTAGCACCTAAGACCACATACCAAATTGAGGTTGATTGTGAACTATCCTTTGATGTATGGGCTGAAAAAACGTACTCCTCTTCGACTTCTAGAGAGTCTTCTTCTTCAACAATGTTGCCATGTTGTTTTTGTGTGTTCTTGTGCTGCCATTGAGTATTGCCACTTTGAAATGGCTTGTTTGATGTGATTTGTTGGATGATCCTTTGTTCAAGGAATTGTACCAACATTTTTTCACATCATGTCCAATCCTTTCACATATTGGATACTTCTTCTGAGATTTGGATGAGTTACTGAATTTGGGTGGTACACCAGACTGCTTGATAGGCTTCTTTCCTTTATGATGAGTGGTCATGGCACGATCCTCCTCCTCATGTCTGTGCCTTAGAGAATCTTCTTTTTGGAGTAGATTCACAAGCTTCTCAAAAGTGGGTGTTGTCTTAGTGACATTCAAAGTTGTCACAAATACTTTATATCTGGAAGGTAGTTCTCGTAGAACAATAGGCACCAAAATTGCATCAGCAATTGTTTCTCCCAATGCTTGTAAGGAAGCTCTCAACTCAGCAATCCTTTTAAGAAAGGATTCCAATTGTTCTCCATTCTTCATCTTCAATCCATGTAGTTGACTCTACAAATTCAAGATCCAATTCTGATTCTTTGCCTCATATATCATCTTGAGGTGGTCTCATGCATCTTTAGCTATGGATAAGTCTTAGATGAAAGGCTAAACTTCATTAGACACACTGAACAAAATGATCAATTTTTCCTTTCTATCAGCTTGATCAAATTTCTTCTGCTCATCAACATCCATTTTGTGGCATGTTGTGGTACCACTCACCACATCCCAAACTTCCTCAAATTTGATTTGAGTTTTGAGTTTGGTCTTCCAGGCAGAATAATTATTTCCAAGCAGCAACTGAGAGTTTGGAAGAAGAAATTTTGGAGAACTAGTTGCCATTGTGTGAGAAAAATAAGGTGTTTTCTTGTTCTATAAATCTCATCACTCAAGTCAGCACTATACCCCAAAGGAGAGAATAATATAGAAAAAACACTGAATGAAAAAACACAACTAAGTTGATGAAAATAACACCACTTATCTATTCATGTATGACAATGAAATCACTTCATACAAATGATACTATCATATTTATAGACCTACATGATTCTTGAAATAATAGGCCATGATCAAATATCCAGAAAATATCTAACTTCTCTCTAAAAAAAAAATTGAAAGCTAAAGAATCAACTTTATAATTACTAATCAATAAGTCTAAATATAAATCAGATCAAGAAAACCTTGATAGTTTTTGTGCTTGTGGGAATGTGTGAGAGCTACCACATTAGAGATACCACCAAAAATTTTATAATTAAATCATCCTCTGTGAGGTCAAGGACTGCAAGATCAAATATTGATTCATTGTCATAAATAGACTGCACAATGAATCTGTATGAAAATGGATGCATACCAATCTTAGCAAGAAAAGTTGCCTCACGCCTACCCAAAGAGATTATCTTACGATACACTACCACTCAATATCATTTGCAAGGTTACAATTTGATCCTGCATGGAGGCACTGTCAATCTCTCACACGAAACCAACTATCTCAGCCTCAATAATCTACAGTTCATGAGGAGTGTGGCATTTTGATCTTGTCGCAAGAAAACAACACTCTCTCAAATCCCAATGGGAGGCCATGAACCACATGTCAAAATTTCAAAGATGAAACTCTCATCAAATGGATATCATGAGCGTGACTTCACAGGCAACACTTTAACAAAAATGGTGCAACCATCTAGATATTTGAGTATATGATGCCCACAATTCAGCTGAGATTCTAGACTATGGCAGGTACTAATGAATTCCATGAGATCAAGTCATGCCTTTATTAATAGCATACCCATGCCTTAACACCTACTTCAAATAGAATACCAACGCCTTTATAGATAGCAGATCAAGCTTCAAACAATAAAATGCATAGATCATAAAGTATGTAGGCTAAATTCTTGCCAAACTTGCAACTCCAATCAATGGAGAGATCATGCCAATCAGATGTGGGATTCTTTTCAATGACTTTATGTAAGATTTGCATAGATCAAAGAAGCTCGATAGGAATACGAATCCACAACAAACACTCAGAGAATGGTATGTAGATCCAAAACGGGCCAATCAATGTCATGGGAATAAAGGACCACAAGAATTGGCCTTCCTCAAAACACCATGAGCATATCAGACCAAATAGAGTGCTAGAATTCAAGAGGATATGTGATCTTGCGAGAGCCATGGAAAGATTCATGGAGATGGGGATCTTGTTTCCTTAAATTAATGACTTCAAAATTGAATCCAAGAAGATCTAGGCGACTAGTTCTGATAATTATGCCAACACTATCACTCAATAATAATAGGCACAAAATCAACTCTACTCTGATACCATATTAGAGAAAATCAATAATAATATTTTCTCATGTCAATGTGCTTAATACAATCTCCAAATATATAGGTAGAAATGTGGTGAACGACATGCTTTAAAATAACACTTATGAGTTCAACCATGTAACCAAATATGCAACCATGTCCTCTGTTACACTAATACACAATAACAAATTAAAAAAAATAAACAATCTATCTTAAGTGGTGTACGAATGATGGAATATTCCAACAGTTTACTTATCATTTCCTTGTATGTGGATGATATGTTATTCTTTGGGAATGGTAGGGGTATGATTTCAGAATTAAAATCTTAGTTGTCAACATAGTTTGAAATGAAAGATTTAGGCGGGGCTAGGTTTATTCTTGGGATGGAAATCAAAAGGGATAGAAATATTAGAAAGCTTTGGCTCAGCTAGAGCAAGTATATTAATGTTGCCCTTGAGAGATTTAGTATGTCAAATTACAAGCAATTTTTTATTCCAATATTGTAGGGAACAAAACTCTCTATTGAAGATAGTCCAAAGCTCCTCCTGAGATGGAGGACATGACCAAGGTGCCTTATGCGAGTGCAGTTGGTAGTTTAATGTATGCAATGTTCTATACTAGGCCAGACATTTCCCAAGTAGTGGGATTACTTAATCGGTTTATGGATAATCCAAGAAGGTCACATTGGGATGCTATGAAATGAGTTTTTCAGGTATTTGAAAGGTACTTCAGAGTATGCTTTGTGTTATCATGGTAACTTGATTGGTTCACAGAGATCTGTTAGAATTTATGGATATGTGGATTCTAATTGGACAGGAGACATTGACAATAGGAGATCCACTAGTGGATATATTTTCATGTTATTTGGTGGTGCACTTAGTTGGATGAGCAAGCGACAAGTTGTGGTTGCTTTATCTACTATTGAGGTAGAGTACATGGTAGCAACTCACGCCTACAAGGAAGCCATTTGGATTAGATGTTTGTTTTCTGATATTGGGTTCAATGTAGGGAAAATTACTATTTGTTGTGACAGTCAGAGTGCTATTTGTTTGGTGAAAAATCCTACTTTTTATGCTAGGATGAAACAGATCTATGTTCAGTATCATTTTGTTCGTGATATGGTGGAGGATGGAAAGGTTAATCTAGAAAAGTTGGATACTCTAGAGAATGTTGTTGATGCATTGACAAAGCCTGTGAGAACAAACAAGTTTAAATGGTGTGCCAGTTCGAT
This sequence comes from Sequoia sempervirens, assembly GCA_007258455.2. Lineage (NCBI taxonomy): Eukaryota > Viridiplantae > Streptophyta > Pinopsida > Cupressales > Cupressaceae > Sequoia > Sequoia sempervirens. The sequence continues at coordinate 63,126 of VDFB02327698.1, read as the reverse complement.
GGGCCTTGGGGCCTATGATTCACAATAACTTCAAGCATTGGAAGGGGTTTAGTGAATTGTTCATCAAGTGGGAGCATGTTGGAATTATGTGCCTCAAATTCACTGCTTAGACCCCAGCTTGGCCGTCACAAGTTCAGATCATTCCAAATTAAGCATTTTTCCTTCTACCATTGTCTCGTGCCAAGCCTTTGGCATGTTGGCGATGGTGCAGTGTTTAACCCGCCACCCCACAGCTGTGTTGAACCTGTCATGCGATGTTATCGCCACCCCACACACAACACACAACAGAGTTGGCAGTATGGTGGTACCGCTGACCCATATGGATGTGGCCTATAGTATAATGGTGAACCCGCTATCCCACAAAGGTCGATCTACATGGTTGTAGTATAGCGATGGTCGGGAAAAGTGGTGGAAGTGAACCACAATCCTACGATTAGTTAACAAAGTTCATGCAGTGTTGCGGTTAAGCCTGGTTATGATGGGTATTGATAGTTAAACAGCTTGAGACCAATTGCTTATGGGATTCGAATCAAACCAATTCCTTGGTTGAGTCGGAAAATGTGGAATGAATGTGAATATAGGCATTGTAATGTTCTAGAAGTTGTGATTGTTGTGTTGTTCATTTGGAGAGCGAGGTTGATCAGAGAAAAGTTATGCTATCGAAATTGATACTATGAATTAACATCTGAAAACACAATTCTATAACTTTGCATGTAAATGTTCCTTTTACTATAATATAAAGTGATTTTGCTTGGTGTGTGGGTTTTTCTCTCGTAAGGGTTTTCCCACATAAATCTGGTGTTCAATTCTATGTGATGGTTAATTGTCTATTATGTTACTTGTGAATGTGTTTCTTCATTGGTACTGTAATTGGAAATTGAATATTTTTTTTGCATTTCTCTTCTAAGAATTGGCATTAGGAAGATGATTTTGCACTTATCTTTCCTTACAAATTTGACTTAAAATAATATTTCCCTTGATATTCATGGTTATGTGGATTCAAACTAGATAAGTGATGTTGATAGTAGGTGATCAACTAGTGCTTATGTGTTTACTTTATTTGGTGGTGCAATTAGTTAGATGAGTAAGAGACAGGTTCTGGTTGTTTTTTCCACTACTGAAGCTAAGTATATGGAAGCTACTTATGCTTGTAAATAAGTCATTTGGCTTAAGAGACTATGTTCAGATATTGGAATAAAATAAGGTGGGGTGATAATTTATTGTGACAAACAAAGTGCAATATGTCTAGCTAAGAACCCAACATTTCATGCCAAGACCAAGCACATTGATGTACAATATCATTTTGTTATAGATATGGTCAAAGATGGCAAGGTGAAGCTAGTTAACATAGACTTTGATGAATGTTATTGATTCTTTAACTAAGCCTATGAGCATAGAGAAGTTCAGATGGTGTTTGAAGCCTATGGGTCTTTCAACCCCTAGCAATTAAGAGAATTTTTTATACTCCCTCCTATTTCTCTTGCAAGGTGTTTGACAAGTGGGAATTTTTTTGGGAAAATGTGTCTCAACCTTGCAATTATATAAGGTTTACTATTAATAGGATTTATTTAAGATATGTATGCTAGTTACACTAATAGGCATAACCTACAATGGCAACACAGGGTGCAATGGAATGTGAGTGTGTTAACAAAAACAATTTAAAATATATTAAATTGCTAGCATACATTAAATTAATGATATATTATAAATATGGACCATTCATCACAAGGTATCAGATCTGACAGTAGATATTTTGTTGGCTTGTTTTTGCCTACAAGGAAACCCTATTTTATGATGGAATTTTGCTACGACTATGTATAATTGTGATATATTATGAGAGTCTGATAGCAGTGGTGTTGTCTTTGGATCTTTGGTTGGTGATACTCCTATGAGAAGCTTGTTTCGCAAGTATATTGCAATCTTTATGATTTATGAATAATATTGTTGATGGGTGTTTTAGCAATTCTCAACACAGGCAATGCATAGGCGCATTACCTCTCTTGAAAGGAAATCTTCTACAACAAGTTGTAGGAAATTGCCCCAAGGTATCTCAGGTGTCAGTTCATGACTTGCTTAGAATGTCTCAATTGGTTCAATGTGATCTTGCTGGTAATCACAGGGCAGCCTTATGTAACTTAAGTTGGAGGGGAATTGGTCCTTCAAATGGAGTTCTTAAGGTGTGGAAATTGATGTGCAGTTGTTTTAGGTTCAAAACATCAGTCTAGAACTCTATTTCATCATCAGATTTGGCTTTACAATGTTCAATGAACCTTGTCTTAAGTTACTATTTAAAAGAAAATTCAAAAGGGTAGGGGAAGAGGAAAGTTCCTAGATCTAAAACTACTAATGAATAGTGATAATGGAGGATGCTATAATGGACATCCTTCCCAAAACTAAGTTCCACTTAACCAAATTAACTCACAGTCTCATGAAACTAGTGCAATCTTCTAAGGTCTACAAATTTACACCATTCATTCACCATAAAGCATGAACAAAAGATAAAATTTAAGTGCAACATTTAATTCATATCCAGACTAGCTTTACACTGCTATTTATCATCAACAAACAACAAAAAGCATGGACAAGGAAGGGCATCAACACAACATAATTCTTCAATACCAATGAACAACATCAACTAATCTACTAACAACATGCTAAACACATATAAAAACAATGTAAATCTATTCAAATCTACTAACTATGAGGAGAAGAATCATGAAACATGAAATTGGAACTCAAAAATCACCAAAATCAATGAATTTCTATTAAAATTCCAGGAACATGCCTTTACAACAACTCAACTCTCTCTTGAAAATGAGAGGAGACCCCCTATTTATAGTGTCCAAAATCAAAATAAATGGCCAAGATTTGATCTCATTGTGTGGCCAAGAGTCACTACAAATTAGGGTTTCACCTACCCCCAAATATTTTACAATATAAAATACACTTTTGTCTTCTAGCCTATTTTTTCTTCTCGTGAGCAGCGTTGTAGCAATTTTTTCCTTTAGCTCGTTACCTTTGCTATAGCTATACTGTGAGGAATTCATCACCAATCACCAAATTCCCCTCATGCTTCTTCATAGTAGCATATTCCATGAACTTTCTAATCAATGCCTGGAGCTTATTCCACTCCATTATATTAGATTGATGCACTTGGAAGTTCAACTTCCTAGATTTTCCAGTGATTACATCCCAATCTTTGTCACACTTGGGTGTATTCTTTATCACTTGCTCAGATTGAGCGAAGGCTCGAGTAGCAAAATCCATGAAGTCTGGTGTGAGTGTATCGATGGCTCCATCCTCCATCTTCTGATGGAAGTAAGGCTTTATCTTTTCTGGATCTAACTCAATGGAGGGAAAATCATAATCTGTCATTAGCCTCAGGTATTCCTCGCAAGTCGTCCTGATCTCCTTGGTCCAATCAATATCAAGCTCCACTTCATGGAGCACTCATTCCAATATTTCTCTTCTGTGATCAAGGCCTAATGTCATGGTTTCTACCAACCAATTATCATCTTTTGCTAGCAAAAGCTCCTTTTCCCACATTCTCTCAGGCATCTTGAGGATAGCCTCGAACTTAGGGTATGTAATTCTATATAATTCTGGGAAGTTAGTGCAAAATTTTCTTATGCCTTCAAGTTGATTTTGCACTTCTCGAATTTTATTTTTCATTCTAACAGCCCGATTGATGCCCATATTTCCATTCTAAACCACCCATCAGAACCAATCCTCAGTGGCCCTTATCCAGTTCTTTCTCCTTTCTAGCTTGCTGATATGGTCTTTTGAGAGCAGTAAAGGAGTAGTTGATGATGTTGAGGGAAACTCCTCAATCAAAGACCATTGTTGTATGTAAGTTATTAGTTCTGCTACTTGTGCTTTTAATTCCTCCTTAGAGGTCTTGTCCTTACTCATCTAATGCACAATAGTAGCAACTGATCCTTGAAGATGATCAATTTTATGTTCTCTTGTGGCCATTCCCAGGTCAATGGTAGAGATATTATAGCTAACTTCTTCTCCTTCCACCACCGAAGTAGCTATCTGCACGGTCCTGGATCCTAAGGAATCCATTGTTAAGTGGGACCTAACCCTTGGTTTCTTTTCCTTCTTTGTGCTTATCTATGCCCAAGCCATGATGGCTTCCAATCTGGCTTTTGGATCCATGAAGATGAGGGCCTTCTTTTGTAGTTGTTTTTCTAGCCATTCAAGCATATGGGACCCAACTTTTGGTGATTCACGATCACCTTCCTCTTCTAAAGTATGTTGAATTTCCATTTCTTTGTTTCCCAGAGCCTTTTGTTCTGTATTTTCTTCCTCTTCTTCATCTGAATCTTGAATAAATATAGCTTCTTTATGTGGGGATTCAGTGGTGGCCATGTGTTCTTTGGGGCTATCTTCCCCTTCAGATGTCTTTTCTTCTTCTTCTTGCTCATGTTCTTCGTGATGCTCTACTTCCAGGCTCTTTGTTGTTTCAACCTCTTCTTCAGGCTTTTCTTCTTCTTTTTCTTCCTCTTTCTTTTCTTCTTCTTCCCCCAAAGGAGGCATTTCCTCGTCATGATCAGGGCTTTTATCTTGTCCCCCGGTTGGAGGTTATGTGGTTACCTCTATTTCCTCATCCATGTTCTTCTCTTCAGAGGGTTGCTTCTAAACTTCCTCGCCAACATCCTTGAATTGTCAGGCCAACTCTTCCTTGAGCTCCTGATCGGAAGTTTCCATGATGTATTTCACACCTGGCTCCTCAATATCTTCTTCAGAGGATTGTGATACCTCCTCTTCATGCACACTTCATCAATAACCAGGTGTTGGTGCTTGGGGTGTTCATAATAATCATCAGGCTCTTCTTCCATTTCTTTAGCTCTTTCCCTTTCTTTCCTCTCCAACTCCTCAGAAATATGCATTTTTTCCTCCATCGTGGGTGGTTCAGTCAGAGGAGGGGGGACAAGGAGGTTGGCAACAACTTGAGCTAAAGCAAGCTATACTGTAGGATTCATCAACACTCCAGAAAGCTTCATTGGTATGTTCTGCATGTGGTGAGCAAAGGCCTCTAGGAGCAAGATGGTGGGAATTGTTGTTGTTGTAGTGCCCAATGGAAGGGTTGTTGATGGAAACATGGAGGAAGAAGAGAGCAAGGAAGAAGTGGCAAAGGAAAAGTCTATCACCAAGATTGGTGCAGCAGGCGAGGTGGAGGGAAGGTGAACTAAAATGTCCACCACGCATGGTGAAGGAGCAAGCATTGCTTGTGATGTCGGCAGAGGAGTGATGATAGTGGTAGTAATAGAGATAGCAAGGGAAAAGGTGGCAGGTGGAGACTTTGGCTACTTGGTTTCTCCTTCCTCTTCCTCATGGAGTTGGTCCTCCTAAATGGTGGGCATTTTAGTGAATCCACCTAATTTCTTTGATTTCTTGGAAGGCTCACCTTTCGATGCTTTCCTTGAATACACCTTGTTCTTGGGCTAGCATTCAGCCACCTCTTTTCTTTTACTTGACCTGGTAGTTGGAGGACATTTTTAGGTTTCCCCAGATGGGGTAGTAGTTGTTCCACAGTTCATCTCGCTCTCAAGCTCATCCTCGAGCTCACCATAGGTTAAGGTAGCTCCTTGAAATTTCAATTGAGCGATCTTCCCATCAATCCATCATTTTTTTCTTGCCTCTATGGGCCTCATCAAAATATCAAGGTCATTGACCTCTTCCTCATTCCAGTCAATTAGAGGCAGCGGCAGGTTGGCAACGACATCATATCTTGGATCTATCATCATGTTTTCATCCTCCACAATTTGGTCTGGCACCAGAAACAAGTTGATTGTTTTGAATAAGTATGTCATCATGTGCATGTAGTGCCTCATACACACCTCTTTATCATCTTTGCAATTTTCCCAAAAGTCCTAAACATTGTGCAGAACCATCTTTTTCTAGCTTGTCGTATGGATCCATCCATGGCCTAGCAGTGTGGAGCTCCAAGTTGTATTCATTTATCTCCTTTTCAAAAAAAATTGCACATTGGGATGCGGGGATTGCATACATACCCTGGCCAAATGTAAGAGGATAAGGAATTACCAGCCTATGCATGTTATGTAGGAGGGTATGTGCGTTTTGGAGCTACCTGGAGAGTTCAAGTAATAACAACCAGTCATTTGGGTACTGAGGAAGCTTATATGGCCTCTCAGAGAAGCCCTTGGCTCGAATGTAGGTAAACTTGGGAAACTAGATGAAGAAAAATCCAACCCGGTGGATGAAGGCATTTGCACTATGTGTGACTCTCCTTTTGAAGTCACCTCCAAGTAACCTAATGATGTGCCTGATGAAGGCATCATTAACTTTGCAGTAATCCTTCTTGAAGTTTCTATATTGGAGTTGCGGGTACCTGTCATACACCTTCAACTCCCTCCCTAGAGTCTAGCTTGGTGCCACAAATAGACATCTATATTGAGCATGGTCGGCAAGTAGATAGACTAGATATGAAATCATGTAAAATTGAGAGGTTTTCTTTACAGCTACAAACTGCTCATGTAGGCAATTGCTAATAATTCATGCCCAATGGAATTTAGTTTCTCCTCTGATGATTTCTTCTATGAAGTACAACATCCATTCCTAGAAGAAAGCTGCAGTTGGGAGGCCCATGACTCTGCTCAATAAGGTTACTAAATTATGGTAGTACTTGTAAAAATCACTTCTGAAGAGCTCTTGAAGCACCTTGTTTGTGTTTCCCCTCTTCTCCTTTAAATAGTATTGATTGATTAGTTTTTTGCACTTGAGGGGGTCAACTTTCCACATGCTCTTGGCATACCCCTTGGATGTTTCCTCCATTTCATTGAAGGTGGGGATATGGAAAGTTTTCCCTATTGATTTGGCAGACAAATCAGCTAGTATGTTGCTATCCCTATCGACAATTCTCTTGGTGTTCTCTTGATATGCCTCTCTACAGGCCATTACCAATTCAAGAGCCACGAGGGAAGGTGAGAACCTAGCGGCCTTGGCCAACCCGATCCATCTAATCTTCTTGGCATTCTTTGTGGTAGGGTTGACAATGACCCTTTGTTTGAATTCATCAATGTCAATGTGTCCCAGGTTGGTATCTAAGACCTTGTCCCAATCTGTAGCGACCTTTGACTTGAGGTCCTCTCCTTGAAACTTATACTTTATTTGATCCTTGTCCTTCTTCCCTCTTAGTGCTTTGGCAGCCTTCTTTCCCTTTTCTTTCTTTGCAGACACCTCTGAAGGTCTTGTAGCTGGTTCCATATATCCTACAAGTAAAGGAGTAGTAAGCATAACCAAGTAGAAATGTTAGCAAAATCTTACAAAAACAACACTAGATCGAGTAATTCATCGTTCAAGGATCCTAATGTTTCTTTCAGATCATCATTAGCCTTTTGTTTGGGGAAGTTATGACAATGTTGGCCCAGGGGTGTGGACTTCCCTGGGCTGGTAGTCATTTTGGAGGCAGTTGTGAATGGACAATGGATAGGGCACGATAGCTCGCATGGTTCTACCAGCATTGGGATTTCATCATGAGGTGGGGCCCACTAAGGAGATCAAGCCATTTTAGCAAGTGGGTTAAATCGTTCTTGAGGTTTTGGAAATGTTAAGTCAACCATTCAAGCATGCGGGTTAAAGGAATGTGGGTGCAGGGGCTATCTTGCCTGTTTTTTGGCTCTGCCATTGGAAATGACATTGTCAGGGCAGCATCCCACAATGCGGGCCTCACAGCCGAGGAGGATGGTGTTGTTTTATCTTTGAAGTCCAAACCATTTAAATGGGTGTGGGAAAGAAGATGTGGAAAGGCATTAGAGGTCGGTCATTCAGAACGACGTAGGCGGGACGGAGTTTTGGCTCTCATAGCCGGGCCTGCAGGGAACCCTGGCATAAATTTATACATTTGTTGTCGGCTAGAAGCAAGTGGCGAGGTCGGGCCTCACACATCGGGCTGACAGAGGTTGTTGGCAGCCTAGAAATGGTGACGTCAAGGCGGAGGCCCATAGGTGACCACCCACATCAAGCTTTTGGCTTACTTAGTGGTTTTTACTTCATTTTGGGGAGCAAAGCAAGCATCAAGGCCCACGGAGTGGAAAGTCAGGGGTCGTTGGATGTTTGAAATGGTGGCCGAGGGACAACAACAACTTGCACTAGATGGTCCATAAGCAACTTTCTCAATCAGTCATCTCCTTACAATCAGTCAAATGGATACTAGGAATGCAAGGTCCGCTGGGTGGACGGATGGTCACTGTTGTTGTTTTGGACGAAAATTAAATGGCAGATGCCCATAGATGGTAGTCCACAACGGGAAATCCGTAGAGGGGTCGACACTTAGTCATTTTGGCACATGATGGACAGAGAAAATTGAGGCAGGACCCGCCTAGCAAACTGATGGGATCATTCAGCTGTTTGGACAGTGAGGTTCAGAGGGCAATCTGCAGGTGAAGGCCCATGGTCACAGACCCGCAAGGGGAAAGAGACACTTCTTTAGGCTCATGGAATTTGTTAAGTTTGAAAGGGGTGACCAGGAAAGAGCATCTACCCGCATGAGTAGGGCCAAGGAGGGCGAAGGTCGGTCGTTTAAAGCTTACTATTTGAGGATCGGGGCAATGGTAGCAGGCTCTTTGTGGACCCATAGGACGAGATGGTTATGGTTCAAGAACGATCGTGGGAGGTGAAGGTTCCACAAGCACCCAATAAGCAGTTTTCAAAAGATTTTCTAAGTTTCAAAACATGGGTTTTGCTCGCCATGGTGTCATCTAACTAGTTTTGAACTTTCTTTCATCAGAATTTAACAATTTTTTGTGAAAATCAAAGAAAAACGTGACATAGATGGTGTCAAAAAACTAACCTAGAAAATTTGATGAATGATGTGAAGAGACTACAAATAATGACGCTCGAACGTCGAAGATATCCTACGGGCATGAAGGCGTCGATGGCTATGAGCTCTGACAAGTTTCCTGACCGTCTAACAGTGAAAATGACTTGTCAAAATTGCTATTTATAGAATTTAGTGCATTAAATTCCAGTCGTTAATGTCGGTACGCCGATAGCTAAGGTTGGTGAACATGCATTTCAAAAATATGGCGAACAATGAGGTCTGCATAGTGAACGACATTCATCTATTAGTCGCTGGCGGGTCAACACAAGAAACAATGAAGGAGGTTGCAGGCCCAGTGAGGTGGGCGAATGTACTAGCTTGGCCACCATAGGGATGGCAAAAGGGGGACAGAGTTCCACATAAGGCGGCCTACATAGGCAGACCTGCATTGTGTGAAAGATGACAGTTTAAAAATTTAAAGGAAAACTACCAAGGGGACTTCGCAGAGGCTATGAACTTGGAAATTTTGAGGGTGGTGAAACTTGGTCAACTTGAGATGGTGACTCTAAGCCTCCCTGACCACTTAGGACTCAAAAAAAATAGGGGGCATATAAAATGAGGCAACGACAAAAGTGACCCGACAAAGTGAAAAGAGAGGGTCCCCGATCTGAATGAGGCGTGTGTGCTATAGGCACAACAAATGGTGACTCTGCTAGGGAACGCTCCTAAGCATTATGAGGATAAATGCTCATTCAGAACCCAAATTCTCCAATTTCACAGACTAGGGGCCGGTCTCCAAAAGTGAACTATGGGACTCAAAGGAGAACGGGATCCTTACTTGAATCAAATCATGAAAGTGTCTCAGAAGTGTATGCATATAGTGAATTTATTCCTTTCCCTTGGAGACTGCAATGAACGAACATTAATCAGACCAAGCAAGCTATATAAATTGTCTAACTCCAAAAGTAACCTGGACATTGTCTCGCTACCATGTAGGCGTCCATAGCCCTGACGGAGTTGTTGTGACCCCACGAACATTGCTCTACTACCAGTTGGGCATCCATAACCCCGGTAGAGTTGTCCACACACCCATACGGTTGCTTGATTTTAACATTTTCCACTTTCTTTTCTTTCCTTTTAATATCTCTTTAAATACTCTTTCTTTTACTCAACAATGTAAGCATCAAAGCTTACAGTGGGTTTGGAATTACAATGGTCACTGAAGTAGACTTAAGATTTTCACTTGCTAGGCCGTCATAACAACCATTGCGTAGCTCTTTAGAAACAATTAATGTGTGCTTGGTACAAAATATGAGATAGGTGTGAGAGGATACAACCAAGGGTCATGTTCTAGGTCAAGCCAGCAGTTCAAACAAGGAGACCATTCCATAGCAATGATCAGAGACTAATAGTTGAAAGTGAACATTTATCCAGAGAACACTAAAAGCAAGCAGCAAAGTGAATCATTCGTCGAATCAAGCACAACCACCACATCAAAGACAAAGAACACCCTTAGCAAAATAAGACGGTTGAGAAATGAGCAAAAAGGGAAGCAATGCAAAACAACGAAATGAAAAAAACAAAAGCAAACTAAACTAACCTATATATAGGTATTTGCAAAGAGTTAGCTCAAAAATCTCAAGCAAGGAAACAATGCTTAAGATGTTTCCCTTTGATAGGCAGTGGGACATCTTCACCAATTAAAGTCTTGAGGCGGAAAGCGTTATCTCCTAAGATTTCAGAGATCTAAAAGGGGCCAAGCTAGAGCTTATCAAATTTGTCATGTCCCCCTTTCTTTTCATGGGCCTTGTCTTAGCATAGGACTAGATCAACAATTTTGAAGGCCTTGACCTTGGCTCGTCAATCGAACCATCTTTTGACCACGCCCTAATGTTTGGAAAAATTTTCAATGGCACGATCACGTACTTCCTCTAGATGGAGTAACTCAGCTAAGTGGGTCTCTTTTCGATCCCCTTCTTCGTAAAAAGTATTAATGAATTGGAGGGTAGGGATCATGAGGTGAACAGGGAACATAGGCTCCAAGCCATAGATGAGGTGAAATGGGGAATTACCTAGGGTAGCCTTGTGGTGCGTACGATCTGCCCAAAGGGAAAAATGAAGCTGGGCGTGCCGGTCTTTAGGATTCCTATCGAGAAGTTTCTTGATCACAGTGATTAGGTTCTTGTTTATGGATTCAGCCAGGCCATTGCCCTATGGATAATAATTAGATGATAATTTAAGGGCAATGTCGTAGTCAAAGGCCCAACTAGCGAATTTGAGCGAAGCAAAAGCGGGGCCATTATCACTGACTAAAGCGTACGAGCAACCAAAATGATTTAAAATGAAACTTTCAAGCAAATTGATAACTACCTCTATAGTACATTGCCTACATGCAATAGCTTATGTCCATCTAGTACAATAATCAAAGGCAGTTAGAATGTACCTGTGACTCGCAGAAGACGATGGGCTTACCAGACTGATGAAGTCTAGACCCCATTGTGCAAATGGTCTTACCTCCAGGACTGGTTGCAACGAGATGGCAACATTTCTTTCTCTAGTTGAGGCGGTCTGGTGGACGTGGCACATGCAGACATGGCTATGCACATCCTTGAAGATTGTTGGCCAATAATACCCTACTCGCAAGATCTAATGAGTGGTTGAAGGGCCATATCCATGATTGATACCAAACTTATCATGAAATTCTTTCAACACTCTTGTTGCTTCTTCTTTTCCAAGGCATCTAAGGTAGATCCCTTTGTGATTTTTCTTGTAAATTATAGATCCTTGCAGCATATAACTGTGCAAACCCTTTTCCTAGTACCTGCAAAACAACATGAATAAACGAGTTAGACAAGGAATTACAAGCTAAAAGAAGGATTCCCCATGAAATCCATTTGCAAACTCAAAATAGGAAAGAAAATAAGCAAGAACACAAAGAAAATGATAAAAACTAGATTTAATCCTAATTTAAATAGCAAACACTTGATCCCATGGGGGAATTGGTGCCAATTTGATGTGAAAATTGGCCCTTTCCCAATCCCTATGATGAAATCTTGATGTGTTGAAGATGATGTTGATCCACTTTGACAAAAGATGAGAACTCCAAGCCAAAACCTAACTAGGAATTTGAATGATGTATGGAAGTGGCTAAGTATTTTAGCATGGTAACTTTGCTTGGATTGTGGATGATGAAATGAGGAGAGGAGCTCTTCATTTATAGGATTTTAAGATGGATGAATGCCCAAATTTGAGCAATGTGGGACTAACATGCATCCAATGATATGGTGCCACTTGTCAAGCTATGAATGGATGATGGTTGTGCAAGATTGGGGTTTGTGCCAATAAATGCCAATATTTGAAATTCAAATTTGTTGAAATGACATGTAAGAGGGAAGGGAAAATGCAATAAATGCCACTTGGCTCAAGGAAAAGGACATGTAAGAGGTCTTAAATGCTTTGTTGGATGTACATGTTGACTTATAATTTTTGAATTCAAATAGAGAGAATATTCCAAAAGATGCCATGTGAGGAAAATAGAGATTTAATAAATGAATTAAATCTATTTTCATGTGCAACTTGCATTATCTAGAGGATGTGACATGAGATGAGGTTAAATTAATCAAGGGTTTAATTAATTTAACAGGAGATTAGATGATGTGACTTATTTGACTTAGATTTATGGATTTATTTAAATCAGATAAGAGAGAAATATGATAAGAGGCTAATTAAATAAATATTTTGATTTATTTAATCAAAATGGTTGGTGTTAGATTAAATCAAATAAGGTTTTAATTTATTTAATTTAATGGATAGACTTTAGAGATTTAATCAGATAAATTGATTATTTAATTAAATAGGGATAATTAGATTAGATGTATTGATTTAATTAACAAGAGAAAGTGACTTAATTAGACAAAATAATTTATTTAATTAAGAGACGAATATTGATGAATTTAATCAGATAAGGGAATTTGATTAAAACGGTTAGACCGAGGGATGATTTAGGAAGAAACGATGTTAGTAAGTTAGGATCAGATGCATGATGTCAATTAGTATATTTTCAATGTCTACAATAACTACTACTTTTCAAATGGAGAGCACGCTTTTGAACTCCTTGTAGACGAGGTGGGCACTTGTTGTTCAGTAGGTAGTAGACAATGTCGTCATATCACTCTCTGGGAAAGATGTCTTCAAGCTGGTATTGTTGAACTGAGTTTGGGTCCCGCTTCAACCACTGTCTCTGCTATTGTTCAAATAAGGGTCTGTCCTCTCACTAGTTTCATTGGCTGAATCTCCATGCCATATTCTTGCAGCAAGGTGACCTATTTTTCTCTTCTTTCTCCTAACTCATTTTGCATTAACAATGTTTTCACTGTCAAGTCAGGCACAATGGAAAACACCTTGTTGCGTAAGATATAATGCCTAAATTTATTTACTCCTCTGACTAGAGCATATGCTTGTTTTTCTATGTTGTGGTATCTCAATTCAGCATCCTTAAATGGATCACTCATGAAGGCAATTGGGTGCTCACTTCCTTCATCATCCTTTTGAGTCAGAATGTTGGCACATGAATGATCTGAAGCAAATGAGTAAATATAGAATGGTTTCAAGTAATCAGGACTGACTAACACGGGTGCGTCAACAATTTCTTTCTTCATTTCCTTGAAGACCTGCTTTGCCTCTGGAGTCCACTCAATTTTAGCATCTTGCTTCAACATGGAATTGAGTGGCTTGACTATTTCAGGAAAGACCGTAATGAACTTCCTAACGAAGTTTATCTTCCTGAAGAAATATTTCAATTCTTTCTTGCTACCTGGCAGCTGAATCTTCAAGAGGGACTAAATACACTTGGGGTCTATTGAGATTCCTTTCTCTAAACTAACACGTCTGAGCAACTTACCTTGTAGAACTTTGAAGATGCACTTCTTCGGATTAAGGGAAATCCCAAATTCTCTGCACTTCTGAAAAACTTTGCACATATCATAAACGTGATCACCCCATTTCTTTGAGAACACAGTGAGATCATCCATGTAAATGATTATGCACTTTCCGATCAGATCTTTGAATGCTTTGTCCATTGCATGTTGGAAGGTGGCACTGACATTGATTATTCCGAACAACATTCTTTAATATGCAAAGGTTCCCCACTTGGTGGTGAACATTATCTTGTGCCTATCTTCGTATTGTACCATTACTTGGTTGTGAAACGTAGATTTTAGGACCTAATGGACTCTCTAACTCTTATAGGGTTTTTCAATCAAAAGGAGAGAGATTAGATCCTAAAATGCTTATGTTTCATTTAAATTAGGATGTGTGTTGTGATATGATGTAAATGAAGTGATCTAAGTGAAATTGATTGATTAAAATGATCTAGAATGAATGCAAAGATGCAATTTATGCTATGTTTGGAAACATAGTGTGATATACAAACAACTATGAAATATGAAGAAATTGAAAGAAATATGCAAAACAAAAAGTACAAGGTCAAATTTGAGTGCACCTGGATGATGTATGAGCTTTCTGGAATGTATGGAATGGTGATGAAAATTTTTTATTTTTCACAGTGGGATTCATTCGCCAAGGGTGGCGAATCAGTCCTTCGACTGGTGAAAAAGTGTCGGAATCTGATTTCTGACAGCCGAGAGTTGATTTCTGACAAAATGCAAATTTTTAGATTTTAGGTGGGACTCATTCGCCAAGGGTGGTGAATCAGTCCTCCCCAATATTCTTGAAAATTCAAAGGTCAACAATGCTATTCCAGATCTAGTAATGACTGAATGTATGGTGGACGGGGTCAATTCTACAGAAAAATGAGTTGAAAGTCACTCAAATTGCTTGAATAGATGATGAATTGATTTGAAGAGCCTAGTTGGCTTGAAATCCACTTTTCAACACCTTTAAACCTGTCAAATCTGCAAAACAAAGGTTGTAAAGACACATGCAAAGGGGAAAAATGTTGGAGGGTTAGTGAATAGGGGTTTTCCTTGGTCAAACCCCACTTTGGTAATCAAACCCAATAGAAATGAATGAAATGTAAAGGAAATGATAAATGAATAACATGAAAGTATTACAAACTTACCACATCCTTGAATATGCAAATCTGAAGTGATGTCAATGGATGCTCCAAAGTGCTTGAAAGTGCTTGAATTAATGATGCAAGATGCTTGAGCGCTTGAAGATTACTTGAACTATTAATGCTTGAATGAATGAGTGAATGGGGGATGTAAAATGAGGTTAAAATCACATATTTATACAAATCTTGTGCCTTACTATCCATTCATACCTCATCACAGGCCGACATGAAGTGAATTTGAGTA
This sequence comes from Sequoia sempervirens, assembly GCA_007258455.2. Taxonomy (NCBI): domain Eukaryota; kingdom Viridiplantae; phylum Streptophyta; class Pinopsida; order Cupressales; family Cupressaceae; genus Sequoia; species Sequoia sempervirens. The sequence continues at coordinate 48,021 of VDFB02327698.1, read as the reverse complement.
AAATCCAGAAAGAAATTTTGAATTTAGGGCCAAGGGAGACTCATTCGCCACCCTTGGCGAATGACTCCCACCTAGGACCCACAGCCAAGTGTCGGAAATCAAGTCATGTTTAATGTTGTTTGTCGAGATAGGACCCAAAAATACACTTAATAAAAGCATATGAGGGCATAAAGAGATAAAATAAAGCATGGGAAAGGTGTAAATAGTAAAAATATGCCTAGAAAAGCATGAAATCTTGTTACAAGACTTTACAACACTTCAAAATAGGAGTTGTTGATGTGTAAAAAGGTGGTTTGAAGGTGAATTGCATTAAATAGAGTCTAGAAGAATGTAGAAATGTCTTACAAAACTTCACAACATCTTCACAAGACGTCGTTCTTTGACTTTTAGCACCAAAATAAGCATGTTCAAGCCAAGATACATCATAAAATTTAAGCAACATAGCTCCAACACTATGAAACAAGACCTAAAAGACCATGAAAATGGGAAGGGTCCATTTTTCGACGGTACAGGTTGTACTCGGAGTACTCGTCCAAGAAGGACATCATCTGTGAACTATTGACGATCTGTAGCACCTCATCCAATGAGGGCACGAGATAGTTGTCTTTCTCTGAAGCTCTGTTCAAGTTGTGAAAGTCCATGCACAATCTAATTTCTCCATTCTTTTTCCTAACCAGGACCAAATTGGCCACCCACATGGAGTGCTTGACTAAAAGATGATTATGGTCAAAAGAAGCTTCTGCACTTCCTTGTAAATGATGGGCTCCAACAATGCATTGATAGGACATTGTCGTTGTCGAAATGGTCTTACATTCGGCTTGAGAGGTATAGTGTGTGTGATGATTGAGGTGTCATACATCTTCAAATCCTCATAGCTCCAAGTGAATACATCATGATACTTTCACAAAGCACCAATGATTCATTTCTTCTCTTTTAATGTGCACACCTTGCCAATGAATACATTTTTAACCTCTTCGGTTGCTCTAAGGTTGTGAGTGTCACATTGATTTTTGATGGATTCTTTCTTTGCCTACTGATCCTAGTCTTGAATCTGATCTAGATCAAATATTCACTCAAGTTGAACCATACCCCTAGGGATGTGTTCATTTTGAGATTGATGACCCCTTCTATATCTAATGTAGCCTCTTCGGGCTTAGTTTCATCAATTATCTGAGTCACAAACACATTGGAACTGGTGATAAATTACAAGATGTGCTTATCATCATTAAACACCTAGAAATGGGTAATGTTGTTTGGCACAGATGGGGTGGAGGTAAGTCAATGGTGAACCTTTTGAGGCCAGACAGCGACAGTGGTTGAAGGGTGTTGGCTACTTGGGCCAAGGCATCAACAATACAGTTCTTGGATCGAGGGATCAACTGTATATTGAAGGCATCTAAGCTTTCTAACAAGTTCCAAAAAATATGCCTATAACTTGCTAGTCTTCTCTCATGGCAAGAATACAACTTTCTAACTTGCTTTATCACTAATTCTGAATCACCGAGGACTTGCAACATTTTAACTTTCTTTCTTAGGGCCATCAGGAGACCATGAACTAAGGCTTCATACTCAGCTATGTTATTTGTGCAATAAAATTGAAGCCTATGAGCAGCGAAGTAGGTCTTACTCGTAGGACTGATGAGTTTGAATCTAGGTCTGGCTCCTTGCTTGGACTTGGATCCATCGAAGCGCAGCATCCAGAACTTGGAGGGTTCCTTAACTTTGGGGTTGATCATACATTCATTCCCCCTTGGTTGCACGTCTAGGTCTGCCATCTCTAGAACGGACACTGGCTCAGCACGACTGGTCGAAGGTTTCCCGATCGACAACTCCTTTTGAGGCGTAACTTGTCCTTTGATGGGTTCCACTGCCATTTGGCATAAGTAGCACTCAAATTCCAAATGGGCAACATTGTGAACTCGACACCAGCTAGGCAATAGGAGCTCTTGGAAATCCATTCTTGACCCTACACTAAGCTGATCTTGTATGCACTTCTCCATGAAATCCTGGAATCCATCTACTAGTCCCAAATTCTCATCATCATAGGAATCATCATCGTCTGATTCTACCAACATTTTTGTGCTTTGAGGTGCATAGGCTAATTTGGCAAGAGGGTTTCATAATACCAAGAAGACTTCCTCAGTCATCTCTTCTTCTAGAGGCTTTGATTCTTCTCGATATGCCACGGAAGAATAATTTCCTAGCTCAGTTTCAACAAACAACACCTCATTGGTGTTGTTATATTTTGTAATCATGAATTTCATGTGTGGCTCTTGGTATATGCGAATCTGATTTGGCAGTCCCTTCCATGGAAGCCACACATGAGAGAAATTAGTGGCAACATATCCATTCAATGCTTGGGTGAAGTCTCATCCCAAGATTATTCCGTATGTGTCAGGAATATCAGCAACTTGAATGTCAATAGCTTGTTGCACCCTCAGGTCTGCAGCAATCTGCATGGGGATCCAGTTGATTTCTTTGACTATGTTTACTTTTGTCTTATCTAGCTGAGTCACCTTCCTTCTAGAAGGAGTGGGGACTATTCCCAATGCTTTGCATATAGCGAGGGGCATAACATTGGCCAATGCTTCTGAATCAAGCAAGCAATTATGATGTTTTTCCCAAATATTCTAATTGTAGTGAGGAAGGGTGGAATTTCTAACTTCCCTTGGAATAATCCCATAGGTGTATTTTCCTGGGCTACTTGACCTTTTTCCTTTTCGTCAGTCTTTTCCTTATCTTGCGCTTGAATTTCTTCCTTAGCGAGTTGTTTCCCCATTTGTTGATTTGAAGGGACGTTTTTTTTCTTACCTATAACCTCTTGAATTACAGGCTCATGTGGTGGCTCTTCGAAAGAGACTCTCTTGGCTGGTATCTCTTGTGTTTCCTTGGAGGAAGGGGTCCCATTGATAATCCTAAAGAAGGTGTGCCTAACTACAGGGACCTTAAGTAACTCAAGAGCAGACAGGTTGATTTTGACCTTCTTCAACTCTTCAACAACATACTCACCCATTTGCTCAATTTCAGCCTTGAAGGCTCTAAAGAAGAGCTAGTTGACTGGTTTTTTGTTTGATTCAGCTATTTGTTCTTGTTAAAATATTGGGTGGGAACATAGGGGTAACCCAGGTTATTGTTGGCATTAGGGTCAGGTGAGGTGCTAAAGTTATTAGGCGGAGTGGAAGTTGTGAAAGGTCCTCCTGCTTGCCTATTTCTTAAGTTATATGGGGATGCTCTCTGATGGAACATTTGGACCTCATCTTCATGAAACTCTTCCTCATCTATTGGACCATTATCTACCGAAGCAAAGAGCTAGGATAAATTTTCTTCGTTACTTACCTCTTTCACTTCTTTGTTCTTTGGGGAAGCAATCTCGATTTCTGGTGCATTGCTCTCACTTCGCAGGAACGGGGCTTGATTGACCATGAGCACAAAAGAGTCATAGGGCTCAGATGGGACTAGACCTTAGCAACCAACATTGTCCACAAAATTTTGAATCTCCACTTGAAAGATCTCCACTGTTGTGAGGAACTCGGGGCAATACAACTTAGAGTGCCTATTCGTTTTATGGATCCAACACCATCCGGATAGTGCTGCCTCGGCAAGGTATACTCCACTAGTTGTCTTCTCTACATTGGCAAGCTGATCAAGAGGATTAGGAATGCCTCCATTGTTAGGCCTTGTATTCCATGTCCGATTTTGCCTCTATGAGGGCCTCCTTTCAAAATTTTGGTTAGAGTTTTGCCCTCTGTCGTAATTTTGTCTAGATGAGGTACCCGGATCATGGTTATCTCTATTCTCTCAATTGAGGTTGGCCTGGATGTTGTGTTGAGAAGCTTGCAACTGGTTATTTTGATTTCATAAATGCATCATTTCTATAGACATCTTTATGATCATTTTTTGTTAGCTCATCCAGTCGATCCTTCTCTACATTGCTTGGCTATGGTGTTTGATTTTCAAGAAAGATGGGTTGTGTTGTTGGTTGGTTTTGCTAAGCGAGTGAGAATTCAGGCCTTTGTAGATATAATGGTACTTGGGGTTGTTGTGAATAAACCTATTGTTGTTGGAGTTGTAGATAATGAGGCGCAAAAGGCGCTTGGTTCAAGGGCTATCCTAGATGAGGAACTATGGGCAACTGCGGAACTTGATTCATGAGAGGTGTCTGATGTGCCAAGGCTTGGGTGAGCCCTTGAACTACATGGGATGAGCAACCTATCCCAAGGAAGGCAGCAGACCGGAAATATTTTTCCACAAGTTAGTGTTGGCTATAACTACCTCCACATAAGCATCCACCAACTGAGTGGGTGGTGGGTTCATTCTTTTCACCAATGTTGCAATGAGGTTTTCCAAAGCAACATAGTAGACAGGCAAGACAACAACATCATTAAGCACATGTGGAGTTTGTAATCTCATGTATGCTCGATGAAACTAGTCGTTGAAGGAGCTAATTAGCTCGTTAACCTCTCTGTGCATAGACATGAATTGTCGATATAGTTTTGAAGGGCTAATTGAAATATTATATTTCCTCAAGAAGGCATTCTTAAAAATGTCCCAAGTGGTAATTGATCCCGTTGGTAAGTTGATGTACCAATAGAAAGCCTCCTCTCCCAAAGAATAAGGGAAAAGTCTACAAGCCACATCCTCATGATCGATCTGCATATCCTTCAATGTTGTTTGGAATATCTTGATGTGTTCTTTTGCTGTCCTCTATGGTTCCCGAGGATTGAATTTCATGTAAAAACCTTTCAGATTCTTGGGCATGTCATGGTAAGCATTGAATAACAGTGGAAAAGGATTGTTACCCAGCCAAGCCATGAGGGGAGGCAGGGGTTGTATTTTCTATTGAACAGGAAATTGCGGCTGCATAGGGGCAGCAGTAGTTGGGACTGTGCCTTGGACTTGGAAGGCAAGGGTAGGGGCAGCCCCCAAGCCTTGGGAAGCAAGCATCTGGGAAGTAGTTTGGGACAACTGAGTGGAGGAGGTGGAAATGGAATAGGAAGGATGAGTGTGGGGCGGATGGAAGGAGGAGGGAGGTGAAGATGGAAGTGAAGTGGATGGGTCAGAGGAGGAAGATGAAGTGGCTTCCCCTCTTTTGGCTCTCTTAGCCTTGGTAGTGGGCTGCAACTCTTGAAACTCCCCTTTGTTTGGAGTAGATCTTAGGATTTTGTGAAACCTTTTAGGGGAGAACGAACGAATTAGATCCAGCTTAACTCAAAGGGCCCTCCTTCTCACGCCAGTTTTGTTGATGGATGTTTTAGCACTTCTCAACATAGGCAATACATAGGCGCATTACCTCTCTTGAAAGGAAATCTTCTACAACAAGTTGTAGGAAATTACCCCAAGGTCTCTCGAGTGTTAGGTCATGACTTGCTTAGAATGTCTCAATTGGTTCAATGTGATCATGCTAGTAATCACATGGCAGCCTTATGTAAGTTAAGTTGGAGGGTAATTGGTCCTTTAAATGGAGTTCTTAAGTTGTAGAAATTGATGTGCAGTTGCTGCAGGTTCAAAACAATAGTCTAGAACTCTATTTCATCATCAGATTTGGCTTTATAATGTGCAATGAACCTTGTCTTAAGTTACTATTTAAAAGAAAATTCAAAAGGGCAAGGGAAGAGGAAAGTTCTTCCTAGATCTGAAACTACTGATGAACAGTGATAATGGAGGATGCTACAATGGACATCCTTCCCAAAACTAAGTCCCACTTAACCAAATTAACTCACAGTCTCATGAAACTAGTGCAATCTTCTAAGGTCTACAGATTTACACCATTCATTCACCATAAAGCATGAACAAAAGATAGAATTTAAGTGCATCATTTAATTCATGTCCAGACTAGTTTTAGACTGTTATTTATCATCAACAAACAACAAAAAGCATGGACAAGGAATGGCATCAACACAACATAATTCTTCAATACCAATGAACAACATCAACTAATCTACTAATAGCATGCTAAACACATAGAAAAACAATGTAAATCTTTTCAAATCCACTATGAGGAGAAGAATCATGAAACATGAAATTGGAACTCAAAAATCCACCAAAATCAATGAATTTCTATTAAAATTCTAGTAGCATGTCTTTACAACAACTCAACTCTCTCTTGAAAATGAGAGGAGACCCCCTATTTATAGTGTCTAATAAGAAAAATGAATGACCAAGATTTGATCTCATTATGTGGCCAAGATTCACTAAAAATTAGGGTTTCACCTACCCCCAAATATTTTACAATATAAAATACACTTTTGTCTTCTAGTGAGCAGCATTGTAGCAATTTTTTCCTTTAGTCGGCTGCCTTTGTTGTAGCTATACTATGAGGAATTCATCATCAATCACCGGATTCCCCTCATGCTTCTTCACACTAGCATATTCCATGAACTTTTCGATCAATGCCTGGAGCTTATTCCACTCCATTATATCAAATTGATGCACTTGGAAGTTCAAATTCCTAGATTTGTTGGTAATTACATCCCAATATTTGTCACACTTGGGTGTATTCTTTATCACTTGCTCAGATAGAGCAAAGGCTCAAGTAGCAAAATCCATGAAGTCTGGTGTGAGTGTATTGATGGCTCCATCCTCCATCTTCTGATGGAAGTAAGGCTTTATCTTTTCTGGATCTAACTGAATGCAGGGAAAATCATAATCTGTCATTAGCCTCAAGTATTCCTCGCAAGTCATCCTAATCTCCTTGGTCCAATCAATATCAAGCTCCACTTCATGGAGCACTCATTCCAATATTTCTCTTCTATGATAAAGGCCTAATGTCATGGTTTCTACCAACCAATGATCTTTTGCTAGCACAAGCTCCTTTTCCCACGTTCTCTCGGGCATCTTGAGGATAGCCTCAAACTTAGAGTATGTAATTCTATATAATTCTGGGAAGTCAATGCAAAATTTTCTTATGCCTTCAAGTTGATTTTGCACTTCTCAAAATTTATTTTTCATTCTAATAGCCCGATTGATGCCCATATTTCCATTCTAAACCACCCATCGGAACCAATCCTCAGTGGCCCTTATCTAGTTCTTTCTCCTTTCTAGCTTGTTGATATGGTATTTCAAGAGCAGTAAAGGAGTAGTTGATGATGTTGAGGGAAACTCCTCAGTTAAGGACCATTGTTGTATGTAAGTTATTAGTTATGCTACTTGTGCTTTTAATTCCTCCTTAGAGGTCTTGTCCTTACTCATCTAATGCACAATAGTAGCAACTGATCCTTAAACATCAATTTTTTATTTTCTCGTGGTTGTTCCCAGGTTAATGGTAGAGATATTATAGCTGACTTCTCCTTCCACCACTGAAGTAGCTATCTACACAGTCCTGGATCCTGAGGCATCCATTGTTAAGTGGGACCTGACCCTTGGTTTATTTTCCTTCTTTATGCTTATCTGTGCCCGAGCCAAGATGGCTTCCAATCTAGCTTTCAGATCCATGAGGATGGGGCCCTTCTTTTATAGTTATTTTTCTAGCCATTCAGGCATCTGGGACCCCTCTTTTGGTTATTCACGATCACCTTCCTCTTCTTGAGTATGCTGAATTTCCATTTCTTTGTTTCCCAGAGCCTTTTGTTCTATCTTTTCTTCCTCTCCATCTGAATCTCAAATAAATACAACTTCTTTCTTTGGGGATTTAGTGGTGGCCATGTGTTCTTTGGGGCTATCTTCCCCTTCAGATGTCTTTTCTTCTTCTTCTTGCTCATGTTCTTCATGATGCTCTACTTCCAGACTCTTTCTTGTTTCAACCTCTTCTTCAGGCTTGTCTTCTTCTTTGTCTTCCTCTTTCTTTTCTTCTTCTTTCCCCGAAGGAGGCATTTCCTCATCACGATCAGGGCTTTTGTCTTGTTCCCCATTTGGAGGTTTTGTGGTTACCTCTATTTCCTCATCTGTGTTCTTCTCTTTAGAGGGTTGCTTCTCAACTTCCTACCCAACATCCCTGAATTTTTGGGCCAACTCTTCCTCAAGCTCTTGATCGGAAGTTTCCATGATGTATTTCGCACCTGGATCCTTAATATCTTATTCAAAGGATTGTGATTCCTCCTCTTCATGCACCACTTCATCAATAAGTAGGTGTTGGTGCTCGAGGTGCTCATGATAATCATCGAGCTCTTCTTCCATTTCTTTAGCTCTTTCCCTTTCTCGCCTCTCCAACTCCTCATAAATCTACATTTTTTCCTCCATCATGGGTGGTTTAGTCAGAGGAGGAGGGACACAGAGGCTAGTAACAACTTGAGCTAAAGCAACCTATACTACAGGATTCATCAACACTCCAGAAAGATCTATTGGTATGTTCTGCATGTGGTGAGCAAAGGCCTCTGGGAGCAAGATGGTGGGAATTGTTGTTGTTGCAGTGGCCAGTGGAAGGGTTGTTGATGGAGACATGGAGGAAGAAGAGAGTGGGGAAGAGGTGGTGAAGGAAGAGTCTATCACCAAGATTGGTGTTGCAGGTGAGGTGGAGGCAAGGTGAACTGAAATGTCCACCGCGGGCGGTGAAGGAGCAAGCATTGCTTGTGATGCCAGTGGAGGAGTGATGACATTGGTAGTAATAGCAGCAACGAGGGTAGAGGCGACAAGTGGAGACTTTGGCTGCTCTGTTTCTCCTTCCTCTCCCTCATGGAGTGGGTCCTCCTGAATGGTGGGCATTTCAGTGAATCTACCAAATTTTTTTGATTTCTTAGAAGGTTCACCTTCTGATGCTTTCCTTGAATACACCTTGTGCTTGGGCTGGCGTTCATCCACCTCTTTTATTTTCCTTGACTTGGTAGTTGGAGGAAATTTTGAGGTTTCCCCAGATGGGGCAGCAACTATTCCACTGTCAATCTTGCTCTCAGGCTCATCCTCGAGCTCACCGTAGGTTAAAGTAGCTCCTTGCAGTTTCAATTGAGCGATTTTCCCATCAATCCTTCATTTTTTTCTTGCCTCTATGGGCTTCATCAAAATATTGAGGTCATTGACCTCTTCCTCATTCCAGTCAATTAGAGGCAGTGGCAGGTTGGCAACGACATCATATCTTGGATCCATCACCGTGTTTTCATCCTCAACAATTTGGTCTGGCATCGGAAACAAGTTGACTATTTTGATGAAGTATGTCGTCATGTGCATGTAGTGCCTCATACACACCTCTTTATCATCTTTGCAATTTTCCCAGAAGTCCTCAACATTGTGCAAATGGGCATACTCCTTTCCAACCATCTTTTCTACCTTGTCATATGGATCCATCTGTGGCCTAGCAGTGTGGAGCTCCAAGTTGTATTCATTTATTTTGTTTTCAAAAAATTTTGCACATTGGGATACCTGGTTCACATACATACCCTGGCCAAATGTAAGGGGATAAGGAATTCTCAGCCTATGCATGTTCCTTAGGAGGGTATGTGCATGCTGGAGCTGCCTAGAGAGTTCAAGTAATACCAACCGGTCATTTGGGTACTGAGGCAGCTTATATGGCCTCTCAGAGAAGCCCTCAGTTTGAATGTAGGTAAACTTGGGAAATTGAATGAAGAGAAATCCAAACCGATGGATGAAGGAATTTTCACTATGTGTGACTCTCCTTTCGAAGTCACCTCCAAGTAACCTGATGATGTGCCCGATGAAGGCATCATTGACTCTACAGTAATCCTTCTTGTTATTGGAGCTGTAGGTACCTATCATACACCTTCGGCTCCCTCCCTAGAGTCTAGCTTGGTGTCACAAATATACCTCTGTATTGAGCATGGTCGGCAAGTAGATAGACTAGATATGAAGTCATGTAAGATTGGGAGGTTTTCTTTACAGCTACAAACTACTCATGTAGGTAGTTGTTAATCATTCCTACCCAATGGAATTTAGTTTCTCCTCTGATGACTTCTTCTATGAAGTACGACATCCATTCCTAGAAGAAAGTTACAGTCGAGAGGCCCATGACTTTGCTCGGTAAGGTTACCAAATCATGGTAGGCCTCATAGAAATCACTTTTGAAGAGTTCTTGAGGCACCTTGTTTGCGTTGCCCCTCTTCTCCTTTAACTAGTATTGATTGATTAGTTTTTTGCACTTGAGGGGGTCAACTTTCCACATGCTCTCGGCATACTCCTTGGATGTTCCCTCCATTTCATCAAAGGTGGGGATATGGAAAGTTTTCCTTATTGATTTGGCGGACAAATCAACCAATATGTTGCCATCCCTATCCACAATTCTCTTGGTGTTCTCCTGATATGCCTCTCTGTAGGCCATTACCTATTTGGGAGCCATAAGGGCAGGCGGGAACCCAGTGGCCTTTGCCAACGCACTTCTTCTAATCTTCTTGGTATTCTCTATGGTAGGGTTGACAATCAACCCTCTATTTGAATTCATCAATGTCAATGTGTCCTAGGTTGGTATTTCAGACCTTGTCCCAATCTGTAGTGACCTTTGACTTTAGGTCCTCTCCTTGAAACTTATACTTCATTTGATCCTTGTCCTCCTTCCCTCTTGGTGCTTTGGAAACCTTCTTGCCTTTTCTTTTTCTGTGGACACCTCTGAAGGTCCTACAACTGGTTCCATATATCCTGCAAGTAAAGGAGCAGTAAGCATATCCAAGTGTAAAACATGAGAAATGTTAGAAGAATCCTACAAAAACAATGCTAGATCGAGTAATTCATCATTCAAGGATCCTAACATTTCTTTCAGATCATCATTAGCCTTTCATTTGGAGAAGTTATGGCAATGCGGGCCCAAGGGTGCGGACTTACCTGGGTTGGCATCCGTTTTGGAGGCAGTTGTGAACGGATGATAGACAGGGCACGGTGGCCCGCATGGTTCTACCCGCATTGGGATTTCATCATGAGGTGGGGCCCACTAAGGAGATCAAGCCATTTTAGCATGTGGGTTAAATCATTTTTGAGGTTTTGGAAACGTTAAGTCAACCATTGAGGCATGCGGGAGCAGGGGCTATCTTGGCTGTTTTGGGGCTCTGCCGTTGGAAACAACATTGTCGAGGTGGCATCCTGCAATGCTGGACCTGCAACCGGGGAGGACAATGTTGTTTTATCTTTGAATTCTAAACCATTTAAAAGGGTGCAGGCAGGGAGATGCGGAAAGGCATTGGAGGTCGGCCATTCAAAACAGCGGAGGTGGTACAAAGTTTCGCCATGGGTGGCTCGGTCGAGCCCCACACAGCAGGCCAACAAAGGTTGTTGGTAGACTAGAAACGACAACATCAGGGAAAACAATCAAAAGTGACCACCCGCATCAAGCTTTTGGCTTACTTAGTGGTTTTTACTTCATTTTGGGGAGCAAAGCAAGCATTGAGGCTCGCAGAGTAGAAAGTCAGGGGTCGTTGGATGTTTGAAACGGTCACCGAGGGATAGCGGCAACCCACACTAGACGGTCTGCAAGCAACTTTCTTAATCGATTATCTCCTTACAATGAGTCAAATGGATATTGGGAGTGAGAAGTCCACTGGGTGGACAGATGGTCAACCATTGCCATTTTGGATGGCGATCAAACAACAGATGCCTGCAAATGGAAGTTTGCAACGGGCAATCTGCAGAGGGGTCGACACTTAGTCATTTTGGCGTATGATGGATGAAGACAACCGAGGCGGGACCTGCCTAGCGGAATGACGAGATTATTCAATCATTTTGATGACGAGGTTCAAAGGGCAATCTGTAGGTAGAGGCCTGTGGTTGCAGACCCGCGAGGGCTGAGAGACACTTCTTTAGGCTCATGGACTTTGTTAAGTTTGAAAGGGGTAGCTAGGATAGAGCGTCTACCCACATGAGCAGGCCCAAGGATGGCGAAGGTCAGTCATTTAAAGCTTACTACTCGAGGATCGGGGCAATGGCGATAGGCTCTTTGCGGACCCGCAGGACACGATGGTTCTAGTTCAAGAACAGTCGCAAGAGGTGAAGGTTCTGCAGGCGCCCAATAAGCAATTTTCAAAAGAATTTCTAAGTTTCAAAACATGGGTTTTGCTCGCCATGGTGTCATCTAACTAGTTTTGAACTTTCTTTCATCATAATTTAATAATTTTTCGTGAAAATTGAAGAAAACTGTGACATAGATGGCACCGAAAAACTATCCTGGAAAAGCCAATGAACGATGTGAAGAGACTGCAAATAATGATGCTCAAATGGCGAAGAGATCCTGCGGGCATGAAGGTGGCGATGACTGCGAGCTCTGACAAGTTTCCTAAATGTCTGACAGTGAAAATGACTTGTCGAAATTGTTATTTATAGACTTTAGTGCATTAAATTATAATCATTAATGCGGGTACGGTGGCGGCTAAGGTTGATGACTGTGCATTTCAAAAAGACAGTGGCGGGAACAACAGGGTCCGCATAGCGAACGACATTCATCTATTAGCCATCGGTGGGTCAGCACAGGAAATAGCGAAGGAGGTTGCGGGCCCCGCAAGGTAGCATATGTACCAGCTTGGCCGCTGCAGGGATGACGAAAGGGGGACGAAGTTCCGCATAAGGCGGCCCGCATTGCGTGAAAGACGACAGTTTCAAAGTTTGAAGGAAAACTGCCAAGGGAACTCCGTAGAGGCTAAGGACTTATAAATTTTGAGGGTGGTGAAACTTGGTCAACTTGAGATGGTGACACTAGGACTCCCTGACCACTTATGACTCAAAAATAATAAGGGGGCATGCAAAACGAGGCAACGACAAAAGTGACCTGGCAAAGTGAAAAGAGAGGGTCCCCAATCTGAACGTGGCATGTGTGCTATAGGCACAACAAATATATTGGGAAATTTTTGGAGTGTGGGGTTTTTTCTCCCGAAAGGGTTTTCACCACATAAATCACTATGTTGTGCTATGCATGATATTTATGTTTAATTTTTTGTAACTGTTGAAATGATTTGTAAAGTTTTGCATTATTCTCCTCTCAAGATTAGTGTAGAAATTTTTTCTACTACCTTAGCTTCCTTACAATATCTTCAACACAAAATTGCAAAGTAGGAGTCATGTGTGGGTTGCATTACAATATACGATTACATATGATTCATATTACAAAGATGTTGAAATAGATGTTGAATCACTATCACAACTCCCTTATAGCAGTAAAAATATTTAGAACATGCTTCATACCATTAATGTCAAGAAAGTGAACATATGGTGGTACCAAACATTGAATCTATGGTTACTGATGATCATTCTAAAAAATGGCATAACTTGCTCATCATCCTTTATGGCTTGATTACCAAACAAACATAATGAACTAGAAATCATCAAAGAAACCTGGAAAATCAGAGATGAACATGACACCTTTATTCATTGGCCACAAATTTACTCCTATCCAATAAATGAATATAATATTGAGGGCCTTTTGGATATGGCCTTTCCCACACTCTTTCCAACTAGCATTGCATTACAACTGTAACCCTGGTACAAACAAGTCGATGTGCATGAATATGTGTTGCACTTATTGATGTTTAATGATAATATATTTGGAACCCATCCATGATTTTGATATTTTGTATTCAACTTTATGATGCACCACCATATCCAAGGACTTTCCTCAATGTTTTTCAAGAAAAATGTAGAGGATTGTATACCAACCACCATTAATAGTCTTCATCTCCATATGCAACAATTTCCTAACACTCAACTACCTAAATAACTAATAGATTTTGGATCTTCCCTAAGAGGGACACACTCATATTGGAATAAGTGTCATGGTGATCTTTCAAGTATGATCACCCACTCTCTTCTTCACATTAAGTGCTACATATACTAAATGACCAAATTTACAATGACTATTTTTAAATGGTATAATGTCTAGACCACAAACAAACAAAGACTAGTGTGGATAACATAATTAATAACCTGCATACCACATCCTTATATTTGCATCAACTTTTTACAATATTTCATGAAGAGATAATAGAAAATATCTTTTACGCAACAAATTATTAGTATAGATATGAATGTAAACATCAAGGGTTTACATGTGCACATGGATTCCTTTATCTTGAGAGTGTGCTAGACATGAACAACCTTAACTAGGGAAACCTTACCAATGTAGAAAGAGAAAAATCATTTTTGAAAAATATGTTAGTGCATGGAACCCTCTTAGTCCATCTAATAAAAACATGTACGCCATCAATCTTTACAAGATGATCATTTCTTACTAAATACAACTAAGATCTTATATATAGAAGCAACATTAGGAAGGGTGGAGTGAATGTGATACCTCTTCCTTATCCTGTGATGAATCTAGAAAAAAAACATATGCCCCTGCATGAAATGACAATATGTTAAATATACACAATCCAGAGATGATTTCAATATGGAGAGCTAATATGGATTTCCAACCTATCATTTCAAAAAATCTCATTCTTACATACATTGCCAAATATGCATCTAACGTGGAAAGGAAATTTGAGAGTTGTATAGATATGCTAACATGAATATGTATAAATCAAATGCTAGAAGACTAGGCACTTGCATCATATAGAAAATTCATAACTATTGCAGACCACAATATAGGTGCACAAAAGATATGCCATATGCTACAAAAATTTCCACTCATTGTTTGCAATCGCTCATTTATGATACTAAATGTTGGGTGAAAAGTATTCCATCAAATAAAAATATCTAGATGAAAACACATTACAATTTCCCTATCTACACGTTTGTATGCAACACCCTATTGAGATGGAAATATTAACATTGATTGAATTTGCACGATCATTCTCATTTTCTTCTTGTCACAAAGGGTGCAAGTGGAAAGATAGGAAACAAAAAGCAATTATCAATGTCTTTCCTCGATTCTATACTATTCCAATTAAGGATTCAAAATATTTTAAAACATTTTGTTGGACTGAGCTACTTCTATATAAGCATTTCCATGATATCACCATAGACATAGGTCTCATTAAATTTGATATTGTTACAAATTGGAAGGAAATGAATATAAATAAATACTATGTGTAGCATGTTGACTACAAAATTGATATAGAGGTTACCCACGAAGAGGAAGAAGACATTGATAATGAGATATATACAAGAAATAAAATAGAAATGAACAAATTAGAGTTCCTAACATAAATGGGCCTTGCTACCAGTGCAAATATAAATAACCTTAAAATGCTTGGTAGACGTGATTTTGACCATATCAATAAATGGGATGAATGTACTATACCTCCACCTTTACATGACAATGCACAACATTTCATAAACACAAAGAAGATGTCCCACAAGATGACCAATCCACATTAGAGTTGAATGATCCACCATATCCACTATCTCCCAAACAAGAACTAGCACTTACCATTATAAAAGAACACTATAACAATAATTTCTTCAAGCAACCCTTACATATATCATCATACAAGGAACAACATGTATAAGCACGCACTTTGGAGTTTAGCTTCCCACAAAATTTACCCAATCCTTGTTGTTGCTCCTACATGAATTATTGCATTTAACATACATGCCTCGACTATACATTCAACCCTTAAGATTCCAATAAAAGAAATACAACCATTAAAGAGGCAATCACTAACAATGTTTCAAGAAGATATGAAGCATGTGAAATACCTCCTTGTCAATGAGATGAGCTTTATAGGACCAAAGTTACTATTGAAAATAGATAGTAGATTGTGTTAATATTTCCCCCATCAACAACACCTATGCTTTGGTGGCACATCTATCATTCTTGTGGGTGATTTGATACAACTACCACTTGTTATGGACAAACCTATCTATGCATCACACTCAAATTCCAAATTCCTATGGAAAAAATTAACTACAATTGTTACATTGCAAACAATTTTCCATCAACATGGTGATACTAAAACTCAAATTGACTTTCATCGAAGTTTACAAAACATGTGTAATGCAAAACCAATTGAGCAAGATTGGGAATTACTAATGAACCACACAAATAAATTTCTATCAAATGGTGAACAAAAAGAATTCAACCAGTCAATGCACCTATTTTTCACAAATGATTTAGTGAGGGTACACAACAAAAAAATACCCAAACTACTTAATCTTCCTATTGCACTTAGTGTTGCAATAACAACACACAAAATTGAACATTGATAATGATGTTGACCAACTTCCCCAAGAACTCTTGCTTTGTAGATGTCATCAAATCATGTTAAAATAAACTTTTTGATTCAAGCAAGCCTTGCAAATGGGTCTCTTGGAGAGCTACTAGATATTGTGTACATAATTGGCTCTAAACCACTTGATTTTCCTTTGAATGTAGTGGTGCACTTTGATAATTACAATGGTCCACCATGGAACTATGATTCAATCCAAAAACTATATGTATAACACCCATATCTCTAGGTAATCATAGACAAATACCTCTATCCATGACATGGGCAATTACTATACATAAATCCCAAGGACCAACACTCAACAAAGCAACAATTGATATTAGAAAAACAAAAGGACAAGGATTAATGTTTACATCTATCTAAAATTAAATGAATCAAGAGACTATGAGTAGAACCACCATTCTCCTTTGCTCGCTATTCAATAATGAAAAACAATCCTTACACAATTATCAAGAAAAAGGAAGAGTCTTGACTACATTTACTCTCATTATAATAAGTTCATGTACATAAATTTTAAATGCAACCTTCCGTACATATACTTTTAATAATAAAAAAATATTATCATCTTCATACTATGTGCTTTGAAAAAAACAAATATAACACTTTGTTTATTCATAACTTCATGGTGTAGGCTTGACATTCATACACTACTACATCAAGCAATCTTACAATGTTACCAAGATTATATTTTCTCATCTATAATTCATTTTCTTAACACACCCTTTTTGTTTTTCTACACTATGTACTTTTAACATAACAACCATGCACTTATGATACAAGTCCTCTAACTTCTTGTTTCAATCTGTAGGAACAAAAAAATGAACAAACAAAAAGTCTCTCCAAGTTCATTCCATACAACCAAAGGGAATCATTAAATGCAAAATATTCACAATTGAAAATGTTACAAATATTTCCTTCAATTAACTATAAACAAATATGTAATACAAAGATATTTCAACTATTTTAAAAAATATTTACGCCGAGAGGCTATCTATTAGTCACAGCAGGGGATCAAAAGACCTGAGTACATAAAAAAGAAATGGCATCAGTTGCAGATTGAAGAAAATGAAGGGTCGGCAATGGACGGATTTGAAATGTCACGAATGTGGAAGGTGACATTTATGGAGGTGGAAGGAGCTAGAAGATTAAACGGTTGGTGTTCAGATGCATTGTACTAAAACTCTTATTGCAAATTTTGGTGAGAGCGCCATTGGGAGAGTAGCGCTGGTGGACTCTGGTTTCTGGTGGATTATTCTTCTTCGCGCTTATACAAATTCTACAAGAGACCATTCTCTACCCAATATGCCTGAGATCCAATGCGGGATGAGGCTTAATTTGAGCTTGAAAGCGGGGGAAAAGAGTTCATGGAGAAGATCGACAAGCTTGTGCACACCTTGAGCTCTCTTGCCACGCCTAAGCAAGCATGTACCATAATGGACTTGCTGGAAGAGAGATTGGAATACCTAATCAGAGATATGCCTTGCAAGATGGTTTATCCTACACTCGATGGCCACGATTGGTGTATCATCACAGGCTGTGATCCAAAGAATAATAGGTGGAGCTACACAACGGTGGCTCTTGGCTAGGTAGAATATTTTATATTTTATTTTTTAAATGTGATCTTTAGCTTTTCTGTTCAACCAATTGTGGTGACTATAGGTAACATCACATTGAAGTTAATATTATATTTTTTCTTTTAATTTAGATGTGTTTCAAAGTTTTTGCTCTGTTGCAAACAACACATTGTAACGGATATGCAGTTCCAATCACAACTCGAAATTGTGAAATTGTGACATTCTTTCAAGCTTTAAGGTATGTTCCTTTAACCAAGCACTACATAGAAGTGTAAGCCATGATATTAGATATAGAAAACCCGCAGAGCGTATCAAATTTTGCAAAGTGGTTGAAGGATACCTATGGAGGCTTCGACATCCTGGTGAGATTAAACACAGATCAAATTAATTACGTCTCTTTTGTTTCAGAACTCAAAGTTCTATATTTCTAATTCAAACTAAAATTGTGTATTTCTGATGTAAATCATTCGATGATTCACCACCAAATCAGAGGCTAGTTGAATGGTCATAGACAATTACAAAGTTATATCACTTGATGAACAATCTTTAGTACTTAATGAACAATCTTTAGAGGATGGTGAGCGGTTTAAAAAGGGAATTTAAAACTCCACCACAACAAGGGCATTTAATACTCCACCACAACAGTAAATAGGCAGTTACTTGATAGATTGTTCTAGTTGTTACTATGAATGCAATATTTATATCTAGCTGTCAACGAACATTAAATCATGGTTGCCCAATTTATTGATGGCAATTATAATACGTGATCTTTCCAACAGGGCTATGCACCCCACTATCTAGATATTTTGATGTAATTTACCCATGATCAAATCAGCGTTGAGCTCAAGAGGAATGAAGATTGAAAAGAACCCAACTGAGTTAAATTGAGATTTGATGGGCTAACAAATATGGTTAGTTTTCAACTCTATTTTGAGATAAAATGTGGAAGTTTGAAAACATGCATAAGAAAATCTATGGAGGAGCTAATAGCGCATGATCACAATGTCTTTATCCATCTTTATCTCCACAATTCAACAACTTACAATTGTTGCATGCTACCCCTCTAATTAAAACGCGAAGCTATCTTTATTTCCCTAATTTTTTTGTAACCGTTATTGTTTAAAAAGTATATCTTTCTTACTTGCATATCTAGAATAAATCCAAAAGTTTTTTTTGATAATAGTCTTCCTTATTTTTAGACTTAATTTTTTTTCTAAATTTACTAGAACATAGAAAAGCATAAAATTAAGTGCAAAAGAAATATTTTAAATTTAGTATTTCATATAAAAGTAGTTTTAAAATTAAATATATAAAACAAGTTTCTAAATTTTAGAAAATTAAGTGCAAAAGAAATATTCTAAGTTTATTATTTCATATAAAAAAAGTTTTTAAATTAGAATTTAAAAAAAAAAAATCTAAATTTTAGAAAATCAAGTGCAAGAAATATATATTCTAAATTTTAAATAAATTAACCTACGAACAAATATTCTAAATTTATTTCATATAAAAGATGTTTTTAAATTAGACTTAAAAAAAAAGTTTCTAAATTTTAGAAAATCAAGTGCAAGAAAAAAAATTCTAAATTTACTATTTCGTATAAAAGTAGTTTTTAAATTAAGTTTTAAAATTTAGTGTAAAAAGAAGTTTCTAAATTTTAGAAAATTATGAGCCAAAGAATATTTTAAATTTATTTGTTTAGAATAAATTTCAAATATATTTTTTGCTTTCTAATAAATCAAACAAATTTGATGAAACAAAAAATCAAAATCAAAGAGATTTCATAAAACAAAAAAAATCAAAGATAAACAAAAAATTAAAGAGATTTGATGAAACAAAAAAATCAAAACAAAGAGATTTGATGAAACAAAAAAATCAAAACAAAGAGATTTTATGAAACAAAAAAATCAAAATCAAAGAGATTTTATGAAACAAAACAAAAAATCAAAATCAAAGATATTTGATCACAAAAAGAAATAAAAAATAAATCACAAAGATATGAAAATGTTTAGTATAAATAAATTAAAAAATCAAATAAATAAATCAAAGGTTAAAAAATAAGTTAGGTTCAAGTATAGGGTTCAATTAGAGTTACTATTAGGGTTAGGGTTAGGGTTTGGGTGCAATTAAGATTTAATTAAGGTTGAGTTAGGGCTTCAACTAGGATTCTATCAGTGTTATGAGTAAGGTTAAAAAGTGTTATTGTTGAATTAGAGTTTAATTATGGTAAGTCTTATTAAGGTTCAATTAGAGTTAGTAGTAGGGTTTGGGTACAATTAGAGTTCAATTAAGGTTCAATTAGGGTTACAACGAGGATTCAATTAGGGTTATAACTAGGGTTCTAAAGTGTTATTGTTCAATTAGAGTTTAACTATGGTAAGTGTTAGGATTCAATTACAATTAGGGTTCAACTAAGGTTAAGGTTCAAATAGGGTTAGGATTAGTGTTAGGGTTAGGGTTCAATCAGGCTTAGAGTTAGGGTTAGGGTTAGGGTTATGGGTATGGTTATGGTTAGGGTTAGGGTTATCATTACGAATAGGATTAGGGTTAGGGTTAGTGTTAGGGTTAGGATTAGGGTTAGCTTTATCATCACGAATAGGTTTATCATCACGAATAGGATTAGGATTAGGGTTATGATTAAGGTTAGGGTTAGGGTTAGGGTTACCATCACGAATAGGTTTATCATCATGAATAGGGGTTAGGGTTAGGATTAGGGTTAGGGTTGGGGTTGGGGTTATCATCACGAATAGGGATTAGGGTTAGGGTTAGGGTTAAGGTTATGGTTATGGTTATGGTTAAGGATAGGTTTATAAATGATAAAATATAGTAATTTGGTTAGGGTTAGAGTTAAAATTGGGATTAGGGTTGGGGTTATCATCATGAATAGGGATTAGGGTTAGGATTAGGATTAGGGTTAGGGTTAGGGTTATGGTTATGGTTAGGTATAGGTTTATAAGTTATAATATATAGTAATTTGGTTAGGGTTAGAGTTAAAATTGGGATTAGGGTTGGGTTTATCATCACGAATAGGGATTCGGGTTAGGGTTAGGGTTAGTGTTAGGGTTAGGGTTGTGGTTGTGGTTATGGTTAAGGTTAGGGTTAGGGTTATCAATGTGAATAGGTTTATCATCACGAATAGAATTAGGGTTAGAGTTAGGGTTAGGGTTAGTGTTAGGGTTAGAATTAGGGTTAGGTTTATCATCACAAATAGGATTAGGGTTAGGGTTAGGGTTAGTGTAAAGGTTAGGGTTAGTAGTAGGGTTCGGGTTATGATCACGAATAGGGATTAGGGTTAGGGTTAGGGTTAGGGTTAGGGTTAAGGTTAGGGATAGGTTAGAGTAAAAATTGGGATTAGGTTTGGGGTTATCATCACAAATAGGTTTATCATCATGAATATGGATTAGGGTTAGTGTTAGGGTTAGGGTTAGGGTTTGGGTTTGGGTTAGGGTTAAGGTTAGGGTTAGGGTTATGGGTATGGTTATCGTTAGGGTTAGGGTTATCATTACGAATAGGATTATCATCATGAATAGGATTAGGGTTAGGGTTAGGGTTAGTGTTAGGGTTAGGATTATGGTTAGCTTTATCGTCACGAATAGGATTAGGGTTAGGGTTACGATTAAGGTTAGGGTTATGGTTAGGGTTATCATCACGAATAGGTTTATCATCATGAATAGGTTTATCATTATGAATAGGGGTTAGGGTTAGGGTTAGGGTTGGGGTTATCATCATGAATAGGTTTATCATCACGAATAGGGATTAGGGTTAGGGTTATGGTTATGGTTATGGTTATGGTTAGGGATAGGTTTATAAATGATAAAATATAGTAATTTGGTTAGGGTTAGAGTTAAAATTGGGATTAGGGTTGGGGTTATCATCATGAATAGGTTTATCATCATGAATAGGGATTAGGGTTAGGGTTAGGGTTATAAATATGGTTAGGGATAGGTTTATAAATGATAAAATATAGTAATTTGGTTAGGGTTAGAGTTAAAATTGGGATTAGGGTTGGGATTATCATCACAAATAGGAATTCAAGTTAGGCTTAGGGTAAGGGTTAGGGTTAGGGTTATCAACGTGAATAGGTTTATCATCATGAATAGAATTAGGGTTAGGATTAGGGTTAGGGTTAGTGTTAGGGTTAGAATTAGGGTTAGGTTTATCATCACAATAGGTTTATCATCACGAATAGGATTAGGGTTAGGATTAGTGTTAGGGTTAAGGTTAGGGTTAGTGTAAGGGTTAGGGTTAGTGTAAGGGTTAGGGTTAGGGTTAGTAGTAGGGTTCAGGTTATCATCACGAATAGGGATTAGGGTTAGGGTTAGGGTTAGGGTTAAGGTTAGGGATAGGTTAGAGTAAAAATTGGGATTAGGGTTGGGGTTATCATCACAAATAGGCTTATCATCATGAATATGGATTAGGGTTCTAGGATTAGGGTTAGGGTTAGGGTTAGGGTTAAGGTTAGGGTTATGGTTATGGTTATGGGTAGGGTTATCATCGCAAATAGGTTTATCATCACGAATAGGATTAGGGTTAGGGTTAGTGTTAGGGTTAGGTTTAGGGTTAGAATTAGGGTTAGGTTTATCATCACAAAAAGGATTAGGGTTAGGGTTAGGGTTAGGGTTAGGGTTAGGGTTAAGATTAGGGTTAAGGATAGGGATAGGTTAGAGTTAAAATTGGGATTAGGGTTGGGGTTATCATCACAAATAGGTTTATCATCATGAATAGGGATTAGGGTTAGGGTTAGGGTTTTGGTTATGGTTAGGGATAGGTTTATAAATGATAAAATATAGTAATTTGGTTAAGGTTAGAGTTAAAATTGGGATTAAGGTTGGGGTTATCATCACGAATAGGTTTATCATGACGAATAGGGATTCCAGTTACAATTAGGGTTAGGGTTAGAAAAGGGGTTAGGGTTAGGGTTATAATCACGAATAGGTTTATCATCACAAATAAAATTATTTATCTTATATTTAGGGTTAGGGTTCTGGTTATGGTTATGGTTAGGGATAGGTTTATAAATGATAAAATATAATAATTTGGTTAGGGTTAGAGTTAAAATTGGGATTAGGGTTGGGGTTATCATCACGAATAGGGATTAGGGTTAGGGTTTTGGTTATGGTTAGGTTATTTTTTCTTTTTTTAATATACTGAAATATACTAAAATATTATTATATAATATTATTATTATAACCATAACCCTAATCCTAATTCTATCTTTAACCCTAACCCTAATCTTGATGCTAAACCCAACCCTAGCTCTAACCTAACCCTAACCCTAACATTATTCCCAACCCTGATCCTAATTCTATCTCTAATCCTAACCCTAACCCTATTCCATATATTAACATTAAATCTAACACTAATTCTAATTTTATGTCTAACCCTAGCCATAACCCTAACCCTAACCCTAATCTTGATGCTAACCCCAACCCTAGCTCTAACCTAAACCTAACCCTAACACTAATCCTCATCCTCACCCTAATCCTAATACTAACCGCAATTGTAACCCTTATCATCATCCTAATCCTAAAACTAACCATAATCATAACCCTAATCATAACCTTAATCATAACCCTAATCCTCATCCTAATTCTAACCCTAACCCTACCTTTAATCCTACTTATCTCTAATCGTAGCTTGAACCCTAATCTTGATGCTAATGAAAACCCTAGCCCTAACCTAACCCTAACCCTAACCCTAACACTAATCCTCATCCTGATCCTAAGCCTAATAATAACCCTAACCCTAACCTTAAGCATAACCCTAATCCTCATCCTAATCCTCAAACTAACCCCAACTCTACCCCTAATCCTAATTTTATCTCTAATCCTAACCCTAACCCTAATATTGATGCTAAACCCAACCCTAGCTCTAATCTAACCTTAACCCTATCACTAACCCCAACCCTAATCCTAATTCTATATTTAACCCTAACCCTAATTTTGATGTTAAACACAACCCTAGCTCTAACCTAACCCTAACCCTAACACTATTCCCAACCCTGATTCTAATTCTATCTCAAATCCTAACCCTAACCCTAACCCTAATCCTAACATTAAATAACCCTAATTCTAATTTTATGTCTAACCTTAGCCATAACCCTAATCCCGATTCTAACTCCAACCCTAACCCTAACCCTAACCCTAATCATAATGCTAATCTTAGTCGTAATCCTAATTCTATCTCTAACCCTAACCCTAACCCTAATCATAATCCTAACACTAACCCCAACCCTAACCCTAAATATAACCCTAAACCTAACCCGAAGTTTGACCCCAACCCCAACTCTAACCCTCATCCTAAATAATTTAAAGTTTTCCATGTTGCACCGTGAATGCTACTAGCATATATATATTAAATTAACTTAATATATATAAAATATGCCAAGAGATATCCTTCTCGAGGCGCCTATTGCACTTTTATATGAGAAATTGATTTAAAAATAGGCACCTCGAGAAGGATATCTCTCAACGTATTTTATATATATTAAATTAGTTTAATATATATATGCTAGTATATGTATTTGAAAACTGTACAACAAAATTATATAAACAATAAAAAATAGGCCTATACCTCTTAACATGTTAACTTACATATAGTTTAGTGCTAGTCATTAGAATTACCTAGAGTTAGCACCAAGATTCGTGGGAGAAAAGTTGTACGGAACTATGCAGATGCCCTCCGAGCTCTATGGAAAGTACTCCAAGGTCTCCGGATTGAATCTGCACCTTTCACGTATGGAAATTTGCGCAGCTTTAGGCAATTCTATTGATAAGGCGTTCACTGAAGTTGCTCCATCTTCTGATCATCTCGCCTATTAACTGGTTTTTTCCTTTGCTATATAATTCTTCAGGTCTCTTTTTAACTTTTCCTCTTCACTTTGGGATTTTATTTGCTCATAAATGTTAAACCTTTAACTACCTTTGGCAACATATGTAAATAGGGCAGGAACTGCTATGCAAATGAAAAATCAGATTCTCAAATAGAGTTTCAGCTGAAACTTTTTATGTTCATAATTTTCAACAGAAGGGAAAAAAACTGGGTTGGTACTGTCAAAGCAGATATCCCACAGAAGACAGCGTATGGAGGTCCAGTAAACAGATTCGCTTTTTTCCTCTGCTCCTCTTTTTACCGAACGGCAAAATTGATGTGAGGAGAACCATGGCTAAGTTAAGCTGAGGATTGTGTTATTACAGCCATATTTAATTAAAAGGAGGGGTTGTTAGGGTCATGGAATCTAATTAGGGTTTACGGCGATCGAGAGAAAACGGACGAGTACATCAGAATGATCAATTAAAAGAAACCCTAATTAGGGTTTGTGATATTTAATTAGGGTGTAGGGTTTAAAGAAGTTCCTTTTTATTGGATGGCAATTATGTATTGCTAATTGATTCAAGAAACCTGTGGCAAATCCCAGTTTCTTTGTTTTCCTTCCTCAGTTTTAGTTGCTATTGTTTTCATTGGCAGTTAAACGTTTCACTTGTTTTTCCTAACGTATTTAGCTCAGTAGAAGCGCATTCGAATAGTTTTCCTAATTTGTTTGCATAAATTCATTGATAAGTAGGAGGTATTTTCCACAGCGTGACGAATTGTGATATTGCTATCAGGTATCAACCGTGTAGTTTGACGAGTCAAACTCATTGATCCATGTTTCATGAGTAGTGGTTCGCAAGAACCCATCTCTCATAATAATGAATGGTCCACTTAGCACTCATTGCATCAAGGTGATGCTCACATAGGTGAAGCACTGGACCTTTCTGGGAGGTCACCCATCCTAGTACTACTTCAGCTCAAGCGCGCTTAACCACAGAGTTTTCCCCAAGGTTAAGCCTACTTCGCTTGCAACCCCATTTGCAAAACCTTCAGCAAGCATTGTGCCTTATGAGTGCTAAGTGGACCATTCATTATCATGAGAGATGGGTTCTTGTGAACCACTACTCATGAAACATGGGTTAATGAGTTTGACTCCTACAACTACTTGGTTGAATCCTAATAGCAATATTACAATAAGATTCATTGTTCGCACTATTTCGATCTCTTTTTGGCAGTAAAGAATCCATTTCATCGTGTTAAGCGTCTATTTGCTTAACCATTATGTTTAACTGTTATCTTTACCCGAATTCTCTTATTTATTTCTTCATAGCTTTAGGTTATAGTTCATAAAGTGTATAAATACCCTTTGTCTCCTTTGTGGAGAGTCTCCCTCTTTTGCTTCCTTCTTCCTCTCTCCCTCTCTGTGCACAGACTTTTTTGGCTGATGTATTCTAGCGCTCAAATTTAGTGTCGTTAAGCAACTTTTTCTTGTTCTTTGCACTGGACGCACGGTAGAACTCTGTTTTCCCTTTGTTGTTTACGTCCTGTAATTATCTTGACAATTCCAGGAGTATTTCTGTTACTGCTGTGTTGGCAATGTCGAATTTAGTGTACTATCAAAAGGACTTTGTGTAGTTGTTTTTATTGAATTTACATTTTTCCTTGTGTATTCTCTTGCGGATACATTTTTTTAAGGCTGATTCTGTAGTACCGGATTTTCTAATCCATTTGGTAAAACTGACATTTTTATGTCCAAAAATGAGCATTTCCTAGCATAATTTTTTGGGTTGTACTGCACATAGTAATTTGTCTTTCTTGTAAAATTTGTCCTTTTTTATGCTTAAATATAAAATGCTAGGTTCAAGTGGTATGTATGATAATGCTATATTTGGAAACCAGGCCTTCTTATTGATAAAATGGGACTATCAGATTTGGCTGCAAAGCTTGCAGTCTTTTGCATATCATCTAAAGTGTTTGGCTCCCTCCAATTATTGTGTTTCAGTATTCGCTAGTTTGGCTGTCTGATTACCGATGGTGTGTATATTCATTTGGTACGAGTCCTTTTGATTTGGAAAAAGGGTTTAAGAATGGGAATGAAGGAACGTCGCCAATTCCATTTCTCCTAATATTGATCATGTCCATTTATCCCACAAAGAAATTATGCCTTTTTTTAATTTAAGTTAGGCTTTGGTAGGTTTAACTGGAGTAGTATGGATGGCTGGTCCTTAGTTTTGGATTTTGCCGTAGTTCTGCTCCAATATTAATGTTGTGACTTCTGATGACTGCAGTGTACGAGCTCTGCCGTGCAGACAGATACGGGTCATACAACCATGTTAAATTTAATAGTCCATCGTCTTTGACAGATCCATTGAATTTATATACAATGCGAGTATTGGGTAAATCATCATTTATCAAATAGTAAGAGCATTTATATATATAAATATTTTGTGCATCGTCTAAATTGTTTGTTTTTGGTTTGAGAAGATTTAGTTCATACCAATACTGTTGTCAATAGTGGTTGTTGTTTGAATTTTGAATAGAATAGTGATCAGTAATACAATTGTTGCTTGTGGCACCTGACATGTTCCTTCAAAAGCTTCCAATTGGTTTGTTTCTTTGCCATATTGAAAAAGGAGCGTGTACTGAAAAGAAAAGAAAAATGATTAGTAAGTAGCTCCACGAACAGGAGATATTCCTGGTAAAAGATGCAATTAAGTTAACAAAACACCCGTAAGTTGCTGATAAACATTAGTGATGCTGCTGGTCCCAATTTTCTGGTTAAATATGATCCTTGAGTTTTTGAACATGATGCTGTCAGTTCAAGTGTTATTTCCCTAGAGGTAAATTGACCAACTTTTCAAAATAATTATTTAGAGAGTTTTATACATATTTCTCTAATAGGTCAAGCAAGATCTATAATTTGGTCAAAGCTTGGGCATATAATGATAATTTGTATCTTTTTCTCTCAACGTAAATAAAAAATGTTTCAATCAATGTTTGGTTTATAATAAAAAAATTAGTTTGGCCAGAGCTTGGAGCACATATGATAACTTGTTAACTTTTTCTGTCAAAATGTGTAAAGAATTTTCTCCTGTTTGGTTTTGAAACAAAACATTGATGATTGTAAAATAAAATATGACAACGACGACTTTCAACATCCTTTAGGCCAAAGTCTGTTAATCGTCAAAGAGATTGTTTCTATCGCTATTTTGTTTAAGAATAAATTGCCACAAGCTTTGTATGATTGCCCTAGATTCAAGAATTTATTTTCTAGGGTATGATTGCAAATATGTAATTGTACACAATTGTTTCTAATAATCATTATAAGGTGGCCACTGTAAAGGTAATAGTTTCTACTTCGTTTAGGTTCTTTGCTTCGAAGGTTTCTTTGGGAGGGTCCATCTGCCAATCTCATTATGTAGTGTATGTGAGATGGTTCTTAGTTATGCAATCATGAATTTTCTTTCTGGCACTGGTTACCTTATGCAAGATAGTGGGACGTTCTTGTTTGGGCATTCAAGTAGTTTATACTTCTAAATTATTTTGTTGTTGTCCTTGATCTTTCCATTATTTCTTATGTTGACATGTAGTTTATTTTGAATACTTCGTTTTAGATCATCTGATCTTGCCAATGTCATATCATGAGAGATGTATCAATGCATCAATCCTTTATCTAAATCTTTTTTCTAACATTTTTTAAGTTATAGAGCCAGACATGTTTTCTGGACAACCAAAAAAGGGAAAATATTGTTTAGTAATTGATGATATTTTTATATTTCAAAATTATTTTGTTGTTATCCTTGATCTTTCTGTTGTTGCAGAGGTTGACATGTAGTTTAGTTTGAATACCTTGGTTTGAGACTTTTACTCATCTCTTCCAAAATTCATGTACTTTGTCAAAGATAGTTCTGTTAAGTTCTTGTTACGAAAGACCTTGACACACTCAAGAAACATGAGTTGAATTCACTGGAATTCACTTGTACTTCCGCAGTTACTCATTCTGTTTCTTTTATTGTGTTTTTTTTTTTGCAGTCATCAGGGCAGGGGCTAGCACACATGAATCCAATTGATGGTGGAGGATGCATGGCAACAAAATTCCAGAAAATAGACAATTCGCTATGTCAGCTGCTCTCTGACTGCGAGTTCCAGAACATACATACATTATTAGTTTAGAAGTTTGTCATATAATATATTAATTTACCTTCAAAAATTTATATGAAAATGGACAATTCGCTATGTCAGCTGCTCTCTGACTGCGAGTTCCAGAACATACATACATTATTAGTTTAGAAGTTTGTCATATAATATATTAATTTACCTTCAAAAATTTATAATATAATGCATTTATTAATTTGTTATATTTTGATAGTACAACCACCTTCTTAAAAGTAATGAAACATCAAATTTCCACAGTTCATGATGTTTTGTGTAGGTTATTGATGCAAAACAAATTCCACACAATGGAATCCAGAAATGACCTACACTAATAATTTAACAGTTGAGAGCAACAATTTAGTTATATTTACTAATTTAGTAGCCATTCTTTTGGGAAACCCCTATCAAGTATTGAGTTTCTTGAGCTGGGCTCATCATCATAAAATTAAAAGCTTGAGAAACAAGGGTTGTTAAAAGCATGTTTTGTTTTTTGTTTGTGTTGGATGATAATGAGAAGTGGCATGTAGGTAAAGACGTGAGTAAACCTTATAAACATAGCGGTAAGGGAGCTGTCTTCCTTCCTTTATATTATTGACATAGTAATTGATTAGTCATAAGAATAAATCAAATTTAAAATATTCTTGAACACCCATTAAATTTCCCAAAATTTTCTGATGTTTCAGAATGTATTCCCTCATTCCTTCATCTTGCCATTATCAGAACTTATACCATGTATTTTACCCAATTTTTCAGATTTGAATATAGAGCGCTCTAGTGTGGAAGCCTTGATGTTTAACTACATGAATTTATCCATTCAAGTTGAAAATTAGTGCTTTGATAAATGTCTCATTTAATTATAAATGATACTCTACAAATTAAAACTACTAAGTATAGCACATAACATAAAATGGATGCATTTGACATTGTTCATGGCATAGGTTAAGTGATAAAATATGTTATAATATGTTCAATAGTAGGTAAGGAAAGGCCAGAGTATGAGGGAACGAATAGGCTTGCAGGTTTGTGGGAGGTAGTAATCTAAGAAACTCTAGTTCCATGTCCAATTTCACAAGCAAACTATATTTTAAGCTACCAGGGGAAAGTATGGTGTGATGTTCATTATGACAATAGAGTTCAATGCACCATGTGAATTTACCATGAATGAGCCTCTCTTTAGTTAAAACTTAATGAGGAAGTAAAGATGATGTTTTAGAGATGGTGTAATAAATAAACTTATACACCATTTTAATCTAGGAGTTCCTAGTAGAATAACGTCTAGCCTTATTAGGAAAATTTGTTGTGGTAGTCATATCATGGAAGCAAAACCATGTAAGGTGATATAATGTGCTTTTGACATTGCAAAGTGCCTTTAACAAGGTACCAAAAAAAACTATTTTAAGGGGATAGAGAGTTGAAATGATGGGGTGCCCAAAATGATGTAAACTATGAGTAATGAAACATGTTCATTTGTTTGATAGTGGTTTTAATTGACAGCGACCGTGAGTTGGATTCATAAACTTGTCATATGAAATATCGGAAATTGTATGTAGAAGAATAGTTTCCTATATTATATGTAGGAGAATTGTTTGAAACGGTGGAGAAATAGTCCTTTTGACATAATTTACAAGGTGGACTTGCACTTTCAAGAGACAACATAGGGGTATGAAAAAATCTTTAGAATTGAAGAAAAGTTCATTAGAAAGATTAGAAAAAAAGTGAATGGTTGATATTATTGAGGATATCAAAAGATGCGGTGCTTTGATTCTTTAGATGATATTATATATTGAAAGATGACAATCTTATACTAAGGCTAGTTTAGGAGATCATGAATAAATGCTATGCTACTTGTTCTATAGTGTGTATTAAGTTATGAGTAGTTGACTTGTGGCTACTTTAACTCTTAATTAAATCATATTATCGTTATTATAGTTAAATAGGTTGGCTTAGAGATTATATGTTGGTGTCTAAGGTGGGTGATATCATACGCATAAATATAGTATATATAGGAGGTATAGGTTAGTTATTATCATGATGAGTATTGTTTCTTGGTGAAGACTATTGGAGGTATCCCCTTCGAAGTGGATTAGGAGATTGCCCCCTTGAAGTGGCATATTATTATCAAGTATTTGCAACATATTTATTATAATATTCTTTTATTTTATAATTTACTTTATAACAAGTGCTATTTGAGCATGATCTTGGCATTATGAAGGCAAGACATTTTTTTAATCTTGGAAGTCTTTTTTTGAAGTGCATCTCTTAGATTTTGATAAAAAAATAAAATAATGATTTTTGGAGGGTTTTTCAAAAACATATTGAGCCATCTATAGTAAAAATTCTAGAGAAATTGGAGCAAAATTAAGCAATATATTGCAAAATTAAGGTTCTTGCCAATTTTTTTGGGAAGCACATATTTTTAGATCTTAGTAATTTTAAAAAAAAATTCTTTGAGGGTTTTTTTAAGGATATATTGAGACATCTAGTGCATATTTTTTCAGATTTTGGTGATTTTTTTCAAAGTTTTGAAGGGATTTTCAAGGACATATCAAAGCATCTATAGTCCAAATTTTAGAGGTATTGGAGCATAATTAAGTGATTTATTGCAAAATTAGGGTTTCCAACAAATTTGTTCTCAAGGTTGTAAATCAGCTAATTTCTTGGGAAGTGAAATATAGGCTTTGGTAAGTTCTAGTTAAAAAACAAGAGTATTTTGATTTCATTTGTGTGATTTATTGTAACATTAGTTTTTATGAAACTTCTTCACTACAAGAATTAGCAAAGGAAGAAGAAAAATAACAAGAACAAAAACAAAAACATGAAGTAGAAGAACAAGAGAAAGAAAAAAAAAAACAATTAGAATTAGAAGAACAAGAACAAAAGAAATAACAAGAACAAGAGCAAGAGCAAGAGCAAAACAAAAAAGCAAAAAAAAAAAACAGAGAGATGAAAAAGAAGAAAAAATAAGAAGAGATGAAGATGAAATATTTTTCAAAAGCATTCATAATTAATTAGCATTATCTTGAAATATTTTTCAAAAGCATTCATAATTAATTAGCAATAAGGATAATGCTTTTGTAAAGAGGGGGGGAATGATATGCCTCTACCCCTACAGTGTGTGTTGGGTTATAAATAATCAACTTGTGACTACCTTAGCTCTTAATTAAGTCATATTATCATTATTATAGTTAACTAGTATATCTTAAATATAATCTACATAAAATAGGTCGATATTTATCTTATTATTATATTATTATTGTTATGTTATGTTTTTTTTGTTTCTAAAATGTGTTTGTTTTTTGTGTTTTGGCTAAGTATTATTATATTATAAGAAATATACTTTTTTAAATGTTTAATTTTGTTTATTTTAAAATATTTTTCATTTTTTTGTTTTGTTTCTAAAATGTGTATTTTTGTGTTTTTTTTTTTGGTGACAGATTATGCTGACCTCCTATAGACATGTGTTGCCATTGTAGGATTACGCCTATCGACGTAATTAGGTTGGCGTAGGGTTATATGTTGTCTAAGTCAATCTGAGTGATATCCTAGGCATAAATATAGTATATAGGAGGTATATGCTAGTTATTATCATCATGTTGAGTATTGTTTCTTTGTGAAGACTATTGGAGATATCCATCTTGAAGTGGATTAGGAGGATGTTCCCTTTAAGTGGCATATTATTATCAAGTATATGCTATTATACTCTTCTATTGTGAAGTTTGTTTCATAACATTAAATAGTAGTAATAAATTAGGTAGCAAAGCTTTTGTAGTTTATAGAGTGAAGATCCTCAAGGATGTTTTGTCCAATGTGATGTTAAGCAGATTGATGTGTTTAAGATCATAAATAATTATGCTAAAAAGCAATTTTAGGTAGGGTAAAAAAATAAAAGGGGTCCCAACATGAAGCATAATTGTCAAAGGTTTAATTGTGGTGTTTTGTAGCATCTTATTGTTATATATTTACAAAGAAAAATTAAAATAATGAAATTTTCATGTACTTGATACTTGAATCTTGATGCAATGCATTTTACTCATATATTTTTTGAGTCTCACTTTTAATAATGTGGTCTATGGATGATGAATGCCTTAATAACAATTTCATGTATTTTGAATTTTCCTTGCATTTAAATTATCCCATGTTGCCACAAATAAGACCTCCCATACTTGTCATTTGAGAAACATGTTCTCATCTTAGAAAACCTCGTGGAACATAATTTTAAGTAAATATGAGAAAATCAACCAAGGAGAGCTTAGTGGATAGGATAAATGGACCATTGGTTGCAAAATAAAGTAGTAAAGCTTTAAAATAATAGACTAATGTTACAAATGTGGATAAACTACTTGCAAATACGAAGGCAACCCATAAAAAGTGAAGCAGAATGAGGAGCACATACATGAACTAGTATTGTATGGAAACACAAGTCTTATATAATCTAAATAGATGGCTAGAAGTGATGAGGGAGGTATGACTATTGTTTCTATAAAATATTGGAACTTAGATGTTTGGTTTGGGTTTGGGGTTCATGGTTTGTGGATTTTCTCCCTAGGTTAAGTGTTTTGAATTTTTTCTATACTAAAGCTACCATCCCCTTTTGCCACAAAAAAATATCTCCCATCTCTTTCATTTGGGAAACATGCACTCATCTTAGAGGCCTCATGGAACATAATTTCTTAAGTTCATGAAGAATCAATCAAGGATATCTTAATGAGTAGGTTGGCATTATTGTAATGGGTCATTGTATGCAAAACACATTAGTAAAACTTTACAAAAATATACTAATGTTAGATATGTGGGTTAACAACCTTCAAAAATAAAGGCAACCTATAACAAAGTGAGGTGGTTGTGGATTTAATGGATTTAGGATGACTTTATTGAGACAAAATGAGGAGCACAAAGATGAATTGGTGTTGTATGAAAACAAAATTCATACAGGACCTAAATGGATGGCTAGAAGTGTAGAGAGATGTATAACTATTATTTATATGAGATTTAAAATCTAAGTTATCAAATATGGTTTAGGGTACAAGGTCAATCATTTTTTTCTTGTTTGATACAACTAGGTTCAACCATATATATAGAAATTGTGATATAGTGTAAGATTTGGCTATAGAGATAGCCACCTAAGATCAAGAAAGTTGAAAGGAAAGCACAAAGAACTAGAAGATCAATATAATAGAAAAAAAAATTTAATCAAAGGATGCAATACAATTAGATTAGCTCATATGAGAGAAAGTTGTGGGTATATATAGGATACACCGCCAAGAGATATGAATGTTCAACTAATGAAAGACAAAGGAAATGAAGTCACATATATGCAAAAAATCTCCATTAAATAAGGAAAGTACAAGTCATATGATGTAGGTATAATTTACAATCATATCGTAGTTGCACTATATGTAATAAAGTAAATAAATACAATGTAAAAAAGTAAAATTTGTTAGCTTAGGTGGATAGGAAAGATAGAATGACTCCACACAAATGTATAGCCATGTTAAGTACCCATGTCCCTCAAAGAACTATGAAGGATAAAACCTCATGCAAAGAAATATTCCTAAAAAAAGTTCACCCAAAGGAAAAAGAGAAACACCCTATTAAAAGGTGTCACAATCAAGTAAAGAGTCCCATGCCTAACTAAAGAAAGTGACAATCTACCATGTCAAAATTAATGAAAAAAAGAACCAAAGAGAAAGAGACAACAACTATGATGGAACTACCATTAAATAGGATATGAAATATCTTCAAAGTGTCCTCCAAATATTCAAGATAAGACTTATAAAACAACCCCAAAATGTGACTAAAATACTTATTGTAAGGAGTTGTATTTGAAAGACAATGAATGTCTTTGTTGAACTGAATCACTAGAAGTCATGGATGGAATAATATTGGACTCAATGAAAGTAAGAGATGGAATTTTATCACATCTTTAGAACTTCAATTGTAGAAATGACTTGAATGATTATGTGAACGTACCATATCTCTTAAAAAGTGAGGAAGTGTCCTCACTAGATGCTTGAGTGTGAGCATCAACCAAAGGAACATTGGGAGCAAAATGTGAGGTGTATACTCTAGATTGATCATTAGCCTCTAAATTGCAACAATGTAATTGCTCTATAAATCTTGAATGATCATAGAATGTAGAGTGAAATCAAAATACTTACATATCCTAATATGTGTAATTTGATAGATAGAAAGGAGAGTAGTTGACAATGAAGGTACAAAAAGGACAACATTGAATGATCCTTCACATATGTCAATAGATTCTCCCACAAACACACACATATGTGTTATTACTCATTAAGACATGAGGTGTAGAAAAATATTAAATGAACATAACATACTATGTGATGAAATCGTGTGATGCAAAGCTTCAAAATCAAGGATCAATTTCCTTGACCCAAAATCTGCAATACGAAGCACCTTACCCTTCTTACTTCTAACTCTCTAACTATGAAGAAGACCTCTTGACAAGGTTGAAGGTAATTTGATATGGTTATTTTATAGATGATGCTTCAAATCTTTAATTTCTTTTGTATAATATTGATGTTTATCATGCCCAAATTTCTTACAATATGAACATTTGGCCTTCTCCTTTTTCATAGATTCCCCTTGTGAAGGAGAGGATTCATAATTTGATTGTACTCTATCTTTTTGGATTTTTTTCTTTTGTTACTTTGTAGGAGGCTCTAGTTCTTTTTGTCTCTTAGGCTCACTAGTCATCAATGCATGTGAATTAGAAGACTCAACAACAACCATTTGAATTAACTTCCCTTGTTCTTTAATTAATATTTCATAAAATTGATCAAAGGTTGGCATAACATATGCCTTTCCCATAGAAAAATGATGGTATTGAAACCTAGAAACAAAACTAATATATTTAGGATCAATTTTAGCCTTTTCCATAGAAAGATGATGGGTATGAAAACTAGAAACAAAAAAATATATCTAGGATCAAGTTTAGCTAGCACAATAAGAACCAAATGTTTGTCATTTTTATCAATATCACATTCTTTGAGTTGTGTTCTTAGATCAATGGCATTAGTGACATAATATTGAATATGATCAAAACCATTTGGATCTAGGTTAATCAAATCATTATCGGTTTGATAATCCATAATCTCATTAGTTGATTGTACAAATCAAGAAGTTTGTCCCAGGCCTCCTTAGATATATTCCATTTTTTAACATGAAATTGAAGATCAAGTGAAATAAATTTACATAAATATCTAAGAGATTTGTCACATTCATCAAGCTATTCCCTCTATTCCTTACCATCATTTGGTTCTTGGTCATTTTCAAAGATATGCTTAGTATGACCTTCACTCTTTAAGTGATTTTATATCAATGTTTTCCATGATTAATAGTTATATTGAGTAAGGTGAGGGATTTTAGGATTCCTCGTGGTTGAATTAAAACACAATGGAACACAAATAACTTGAGTACAATCACAAGGTCACACCCCAAATTCATTCAATCAAGGATCTCCCTAACACAATAGTTGACACTTAATATCTAGTGTGTACAATTGTCACTTGCAAATTTTACAAAATAGAATTGATCTCAATGCTTTTATAGATATAAAAAGAGACTATAAAAATGAAATTACACATTAGGATTATAATCAAAATGAACCAATAGTACCACTATGTAGAGCTCAAAAATTACACGATTAAAAAAAGCATATTAGAAAAGGAGCCCATATGAGTCTAAATGGTAATTCTATAGCAGTATTTTTGGTAGTGTGTAAATTTTGAAAAAAATGTACATCAAAATAAAAAAATATGTACATTGTGAACTATACAAAATAA
The DNA here is from genome assembly GCA_007258455.2 of Sequoia sempervirens. Lineage (NCBI taxonomy): Eukaryota > Viridiplantae > Streptophyta > Pinopsida > Cupressales > Cupressaceae > Sequoia > Sequoia sempervirens. The sequence continues at coordinate 11,652 of VDFB02327698.1, read as the reverse complement.
TAGTTTGAAGTGTACCTCCTTGGCAAGAAAGATCAATGGATGGAGTTCTTGGCTAGGTGGTGGCTCGATGGCAATTAATGATGTTGAAGCTAGAGGTTATGTGTTGAGAAAAAAATGGTTGAAACTTGGAACTGTCGTTGTGCTTAGTGAAATGATGTTAGGTGGTTGTGGTTGCCTACATGAATGGGCCTAACCTTGTTGACCATGGCTAAATTATATAGGTAGTGCGAGATCGTAAGCCTCAAATAAAAATAAAAATATTATTTAAAAATTGACAACCATATAGACTATGTAGGTTACAACCAATACCTTGTTGCTAGATAGATTTTTTCTTATATTTATCTTAAAAATTAAATAAATAAAATTTAATTTAATTATTTTTCATTTTATTGTACAAAATTCTAATGTAGTTTTTTTTCTAGGAGTTGTACGATAATTTAATGTATAGTTAATTTTAAATTACATTTAGCCCATAAGCTATATATTGTGAATGTAGTTTGAGTTGAAACCTGTCTCACGTCATAAACAACTTATCATAAAACCATTTTCAAATAGTTGTTTATCAAAGATTTTTCCTTTGATCCCCATTTATCTGCATTTCGTGACTTTTTCCTATCGTTTTTAACTCACACAATTATGGAAGCATAAAAGCTATGGAATAAACCGTTATATCCGTATATATAAAGTCGTTCGTTATATCTATAACTAGCACTTGCACCAGAAGGGGTGCAAGGGTCACGCCGATAGAAAAATATGTGTAAGTTAATATGTTAAAAAGTAAAAAATAAAATTGTAGGTTTACTTTTATTTTGTAGATTACATTTATAATGACGAGAAACATATGTCTGAAGGTGCTCTTTGAAATATGCTTGTATACATATTTTTTATAATCAGTTCAAGGAATGCTCTATAACAACTTTAATTTGGTATGGAATAGGAAATTAATGAGACGTACATAACAAACGAGGTTGAATACTTGTTTGACCATCTTCAATAGAAGGATTCTTGTTTTGAAAGGATGTTTTGAGCAAGATTAGGTGGCAAAGGTTTGATAGGAATCACCACCTTCCCAATGAATCTTTTCACATAGTATAAACTTTCCTTCCATTTCTATGAATAATATAATTATAATAAGTGAACATCATCTGATTTCTATCACTTCAAAATTGTGTTCTATCTATCTACATTGCTCCCATATCAACATGATTTGATTTCTATCACTTCAAAATTCTTAAAATCTTTCTGGAAATGTCTTCAACCTTGGTAAGAAGGTTCAAATGAAACCAAGCATAACAATTATCTATAACTAGAAATCAAGAGATGACATTAAAACTTGGAGGAAACCCATGACTGACAAGAAACCCATCATCCAAAAACATTAGCAGTGCCCCGATCTAGAAGAGTTTCCAATTAAGTAATTCCTTTATGGTCTTTGATTACTTTTCTAATATAAAATGAATCTAACTAATTATTATTTTTTTCTAGTTGGACCTACACTGTACTAAGTTACTAACTAATAGGTGCTCTTACAGTATTGTAATATACATGTCAATGAGATGATTGGATCACTCAGAATAACCCATCACAGGGTGAACTGTTCTAGGAACAAGGAAAAAATGGTAGTAGATAACTGCCCACCATAAATTTGAGAACCAATAGTTTAAGAAGTTTTGGGTAGAGTAGGAAACCCTACTCAGATTTCATGAGGCAAAGCTTCGACAAAGAGGGATGGAAAGTCTTAAAATTAGTTATAGACACAGCCATGGTGACTAGGTAAAAGAGTGACTATAGGAGAATCAAAGGCATCTCTGCACCATACAGATTTGACACCCAAATCAACTGACTTGTGCCTTGAAAAACAACTTTAATGCCACAAGAATTTATTTTTCAAACTCACAAAACCTTCATTCAATAGATAAAAACAATTGTTTTAGAATGAAATAAAACACAACAGAAAGTGATTCAACAACGTGTAGATTTTCAAACAAGAACTCAGTGAAACTATGGAAAGTGACAAGATTCCCCCTATTGCTTGGGAGAAGGTTTGTTTGCCATTTCCCTCTTGAGGCATTGGAATCAGACAAATGGAAATTGAAAACACAACCCTTAGGGCCAAATTGATTAAGAACATCCTTGCCAACTCTAACTCCAAATGGAGAATCCTCTTGCAAAGGAAGTAACTTGATACCATGGAATGGAAGGTCTATTTTCCATCTCCCTTTGGAAGTGCCCTTGGGGCCAAATTGATCAAGAACATCTATGCCAACTCTAACCCCAAAGGGGCCTCCTCTTGCAAAGAAAGTACCTTGATACCATGGAAAATTTACAAATATTCAAAACCCTTGACCTCCCAACAAGGTTACACATATGGAACTTCATGGGAACATGCAAGCATATAATCACCAATCACATCCCCTAGGAGATTAAGGATGGTAGAAAGTTGAAATTCTCAAAAAAATCCTAGAATGGACATAGGCCACTTCAAGAGAGAGATGATCTCAATGATAGGAAGGACATACTAACAAGATGTGGGGCTCTAAGGTTTAGGACAATAATACCATTAAAAGATGGCATAATAACATGTAGATAGAAAGACTTTGCTATCATGTCCACACCCAAAGAGCAAATTGGTTGTCACAAAGGCATACTCCAAGACAAATATATTCTTAAGCAATGTAGAGGATGACTGTTCAAAATGTGGAGCTTACTCAATTCAATTATACTACCTATGTTTAACGGTTCCTCCTAGGGATTTGGATTGGTCAGCCATCAAATGCTAGTGAAAGGATTGCCTACACAAGGCAGATTACCCAAGCAACCATCTAAAATGAATTCCTCACCTGAGAATCAACTAATGAAAATAGGTTTTTTTGGTCCTTTCAATGCATTATATGCAAGCAAGCTAAGGAAACTAGGGAGCACCTCTTCATTCATTGTCCTTTCATAGTCAAATGCTAGAGGTGGGTCTGTTCCCACCCCCACTACCTTGAGTCTCATCTAGAAACTCTACCGCAACTACAAAATATCTACTATGGAACCAATGCCTAAAGGTTGTGTGGCTCTAATACCAAGATTGTATATGGTAAATGACAGCAATACAAGAATAAATACATAAGAATGAATGTCAAACATAAACTTCAATCCTCAAAGTAAAATGATGTACACATATTATCCTCCATCAAACATTAACTATTTATTTTATTGCACTTTCTCTTGCATGTCTAAATGTAAATCTTCAAATGAATAGATAATTTTTTTATTCATATTTCATATGTAATTCTTCATAATCTCCTGCAGTTTATAGTATTAGTTACATTAAATATCATTTAGCAATTTAGTGAGAGATTAAGGTCTAAACAAAATTATGACACATTTTAAAATAATGATTAGAGATCTCATTCTAAATTATTTACAAATCTGAATAAAATTTCATTAAACACAATTCCACCACATTGTTAGGATAAGCAGTTAGTAACTAACGAACAATAAGGCCATGCTTGGCATAGACAACAAGAAGGAGCTCTATAGATTCGTAGAGCGATGGATCGTATTTTTTATTCATTAATCCTTGAAGCATATCAAGGGCTAATAAATAATTTAAATTAATTTAAAAGTAATATTAAAATAAAAAATATACACCTTAGGCATGGTCAATCTGCTACCTTCCAAACGTCATATGACGGATGACATAATAACTCATAATCATAAAAAGAAACTGTGTACCCTTCAAATCAACGACAATAATTTTTCTCCTGTATCTAAATTAACAATGATCCCCATTGACTTTCGCATTCGATCAAACTCTAGGGTAGCTATTCTGTGTGTTCTTTCACTCCACCACTCGCAACAGTCTACGTATAGAAAAATCACAAGAATGGTTGTTACAAATTAAAGAAGCACAATAATAACAATGTCAAATTTTAGAATAATAGCAAGATAATGTTATCCCTCTGTGGAACATTAAAAAACAAAAAGCAAACAACAAAGACTACATATAGAATAAACTAATTCCCTATTATGTTTTATCACCATACATAATCCAATTTCTGCAAAATCTAGATAGTTTCCAACACTTGCAGCATATGGATGCCCCTCTGAACCTGGTCAATTCATTTTGTCAACCAAAACCTGATATTACAAATGATGGGTATATTAGAATTTCCTATTGCATAGATAACTAAAACATAGCACCTAAATACGTATCTTCAGATAATAGCATGATTTTTCCTAAATTCAATCGACCAAGTACCTAGTATAGTTGTAGGCACGTAGGGGTAAATAATTCAGCAATGATTTATCAAATGCATTATTTACTATTGGTTCAATGGTTTGGTATTAATCATCCAAACCATGACCTGGCTTCACCAAAAAAAATCAATTTACTAAAAGGGTAGAATTTCAATTCCTACACATACATTTTGTATTGAGCCATCAGCCAGTTGCAAAATTATTTGCAAATTATTATGGAAACACAGAAGTAAACTCCCCAAGGAAATAGAATTGTACCTTCAAAGCTACTTCAATTGGCATGTCGTTGGCACATAATTGATGTTAGTGTATGCAATAATGCCAATCTCCCTACAATTGTTGCTTCATTTTATTGTTGAGAAGCTTCCACGCCCAATCCATAATAAGAAATTCTTCAGCTGAAGTGTCCAAAGCTTTTCTATCGCTCATGATCTCAAGAAATACAATGCCAAAGCTATAGACATCACTCCAATCTGTAAGTTGTTCGTAAAGGGAATATTTAGGGGCTAAGTAGTCATGGGTACCCGCTATTCTCATGATGAGATGCGACTGGCCTTGTGTGGTCATCCGAGAAAATCCAAAATCCACAACACGGGTGTTCATTTCATCATCCAACAAAATATTAGTAGACTTGATATCTTTGTGTGATAAATTTCTGGCTGCATACCATAATGCAAATAACACAAGCCCTTTGTCGTGCCGAGGGCGATGTTCTTCCACTGCTCCCAATTCAAGGGAGCCCTGTTTTCATTGCATCCTCCAAAAATGTGTTCATCGAGGCTGCCATTAACCATGAAATCATAAATTAGAAATCTCCTGCACCCCTCTTTGTCATCACTGGAAATGCAGAAACCTCTGAGAGCCGCCAAATTCTGGTGCCTAATACTATTGATAATTTCCACCTCATTGACGAATTCAATTTCTCCTTCCGCAATGCAGTTTGTGATCCTCTTAACCATGATCGAGTGACCATCGGTGAGTCCATGCCCTTATACACTGTTCTGAAACTGCCCTGGCTGACCACATTGGTTGCACTGCAATTGACTATGGCGTTCTTCATCTATTGAATATTGAACCAACCCACCCCCATGTTGGGCTTCACAGTGTCTTTAAGAGATTCATGTTGCTCCTCACGAGATACATGTGCTTCGCCTTACCCTTCATCCTCACCCACAAATAGTAACTGAGGCCTATACCAGAGAGCAGGAGGAACCTAATGGCACTGCCTGTACTACGATAGAAAAAAATTCTTTGCTTGGGCTTCTCATGAAGAAATGGAACACAGAGAATACATTTAGCCGCCTGGGTAAACACTACAATTAAATTTTGATTTGATGGGCTACTGGAGATCTGATTTGATCACCTACTAAAGATCTAACAAAAATAAGATTTCTTCTCATTCAATGCATTTTATTTCCCAGCCTGTTTTCTGACGAGGTTTATTGGACAAGAAACAAGTTTTGTGGCGTGAGACAGGTTTCAAGTCAAAACCTCACAACATATATAGCCTATCAGCTAAATATAAAGTCGTCTGTTATAAATAATAATATTTAAATGTGATGTAACACTGGAATGACCCATCCAAAGTGCTATGTAATAATCATTTCAAATGGTGGGCCCGATTTCCCCTGTTAACCCCATTAGAAATAGCTGCTCTCTGTTGGCTCTCAACTCTATGACGTAGATTTTACGTGGATATCCTTGTAATGATACCTATGCTAATTTTTAATTTAATCTTTAATTTCTTTTGAGGAAAGTATTTTATTATATAGATATATTGCTAAATACCATAATTTTATATAAGGATGGATTCCAAGTTTAGTTAACATTATTATTATTATTTTTTTTATGTGTTAGTAAATATAAATTTGTATAATAATTTTATTTTGTTATATTCAAATGAGTTCAATGTATTCATTTTGTATTATTATTTTTTTTTTTAATGTATTAGTTAAATATAAATTTATATAATATTTTATTTTTTTATATTCAAATGAATTCAATGTATTCATTTTAATCATTTATAATTAATAAGTTCTCTCTTTTTAAATAAATTATGGAAGCCGTTAGTTTTTTAATTTTTAAAAAAATTCTTTTATATTCATCCCATTCAAACATACTAGTTTTTGATATAAAAAGTAGCAAAACAAGGGTGTTGTCCCATTAATACAAGGCACCAATGACCATCCATAGCAGACTAACACTAATAACATAGTAACAGTAGGTCTAAAAACCAAACCATCACCCTAAGCAGATCATATAAAAAACAATTAACAACTGAACTAAAGCTACTAGTAATGTCTATCATGATAGCATGATTTAAAACCACCATAGATATAGACCACCAAGGGTCATACCAGTCATAGAGGAAAATAAACATAAACACAATGTCATTAACAAAGCAAATCATAAACAAAGGTTGATTCAGCCAAACCCAGTCAAAAAACCTAAACCCACCAAAAACTAATCTTTTTTCCCACTGCATGGCTTAACTAAAGTTATGGTAGCCCAATCTTCAAAGAGGAACCTAAGTAGTTCCTTGTTGATGGATTCTTCCTCCACATTGTTCACAGACTTTTCCTTCTGCAACAGACATAACGTAGTGGCAGACCTGTGCATAATCTTCAAGGAAAAACGAGTAACATCCTGCAGTCTTTTCTCCACATCCTCAATTCTATTTTTCAGATTACCAACCTCCTCCAAGACATCATCATGTTTACTGTGGGATTCCTCCATGGGAGCCTTACCTTTTACAATATTGGAGGCGCGAGACTTGACCTCCTTGAATTTAATGCTAGCAGGTCCCCTTTTAAGGCTTTCAGAAACATGAGAAGAGCTATTAGCAGAGGCCGAGAGAGCCTTCTCCACCTCCTTTTCCTCCTTACTCCTACTCTTGCTCCTGTCCCCATTGTCAGAATCTGAGACCTCCTTAAAACTCTTCCCTTTTTCTTGCTTGATAACCAGTCTATTTGATCTGCGAGGGGTATTAGTCTCCTCAGTGATTTCAATGTCAGAGTTAATTTGATGGAGCTAGAATTTAGTCTTCTTGGAGGCTTTGGCCTTAGTTCTCGGGGTGGGGGCTATGCGTTTTTTGTCTTTTCTCTCCACAACGGGCCCCAAAGAGGGGGATGTGTCCTGTGGAGAAACTTTTGAGGCAGGTTTTTTTATACATTTTTTCTTGCTCGGGCCAGGGGTGTCCATAATGCTAGCCAATGGGGGAGCAGAAGAAGTCAGAGCCTCTTCAACAAAGGTGGGTTGGGAAGCATCAACAACAATAATGGATCGAGGAGGGAAAAGGGCCGAGTGAAAATGGTAAAGCTTGGATATGAGCCCTTGCTGGAGGATGGTGAAATTTTTGTTTGAATTCATGGCTTCAACCACATTAAGCACAATACTCTCAAGAGAATGCATGAGAAAAAATGGGAAGGAAATATTATGGTGATTCCTAAGGTGATTGAGGAAATTGAAATGGTAGTATTAATACACACTGTATCTTCCTTCAAGGGTGAAGTATTTCATCACCACCATGCAAACTCTGTCCCAAGGCTCAAGAAGCACCTCACCGTCATAGCCTCCACATAACTTGATAGGTTTCTCATTGCCCCGGAAGAACAAGTTGAGGCTGGTCTGATCAACAAATTTGGTGGTTTTCTTCCAAGTATGCCCATCCAAAGCAAGATCTATGGCCCTGGTGATGACCTCCTCATTGATATCAAAGGAAATGCTTCCAATAATGACCCTTCTATCTTTCCAAGAGGTCACGAATTGTCTAGAAAGACCCTCATCATGGCTAGTCATAAATTCCATATACTGGGAGATACCACCTTCCTTGCATATATGCCAGATAGTTCCATCCGCCTTCCATTCATCGCACTTATCAGGCTCCACATGCACCCGGTCCCCACCCATAGCACCAACACACTTTCCGCATAAAACCATAACAGTGCTAGAAAGAAAAATAATCGAGTGGATACAAAGAAAACCAAGAGTAGAAAATACCGTAGAGAAATGGCCGGTAAAAGGTAAATTTTAAAGCAAAAAAAATGATAATAAATGCACCTTCCCATAGCAAGTGCAGGCCAAGCAGTATCCTCGTGCGAGAAGTCGATGACATGAAGAGAAATGATATCGGAGAAAGATCTAGACAACTCAAAAAATTGAACAAAATCCGCTAGTCTGAAAAAATCATCATGAACTTCGAGGGGGTTCAAAAAATAATGACCCCATCGGTCATTATGATCAAAGTGGCGAGTCCCGACGATGAACCACAAAAGGTTGTACGTGACACGTGGCAAACCCTCCTTCACACTCTTCTCGCACAACGACCAGTTTTTTTGTTTACTATTGGAAAAAACTATTTAATTGAAAAACAAGTATTGAGTGATGTATAAATTGGTGAGGATCACTAATTTTCCTTGGATAGAAAAGAAGAATGATTATATTACGCAATTAATTAAATTAAATAATATGATTTATATTTATTTTTTATTTTTTTTAATAATTATAAAATAAATAGATTGCATTTTTTTTTTCTTGAAAACAAATTTTGATTTGCATTTAATTTTGAGGAATCAAATAAAAAAAGAAATGTAAAATACATGGAATATTTAGAGGATTATGCCATCTCTCTTTATACATATAGGGGATTCTTTTCATATAATGAAGGTTTAAATGATATAAATTAAATTGAACAAGTCTTTAGGTTTCCTTCTCCTTAGTATGCAAAACATGTCAAAAGTGTTCTCTATATATGTTTTTTATATTTTGATCTTCAGTTCTTAAAGAAAAACAAAGAATATACCCCCCTAAGCATGTTAAATTACATATACTTTTCTATCGACGTAACCCTTGCACCCCTTTTGGTGCAAGTGCTAGTCTTATTATTTTTGGGTTAGATTATGTGAACATTTTTTCATCAACATTTCATATCATATTCTATGATCCATCATCAAGATAAGATCCTAGAGAAGATAATTGAATTTGATGTAATGGTAGGTTTGGTTTTAACCCAAATGCTCCAAAGTGATGGTTGCCTATTAGATTTGGCAAGCACCTCCCAAATGAATTTTTTTAAGTTTTGTGCCTCCAATGTCCAATTTGGATGAAATGAAAGGAAATTTGACTATCATAGATGTTTTAGATTTGATGGTGAACTCATATTTGCTCCATCAAGATATAAAATGTACCTACATTATAAAGCCACAAATATGAACTCCCTAGAATCTAGCTTTTTATCAAACTTTTCTAATTCTCTAGATCAGTGTTTTGAAGGGAAAAGCAGTCATCCCAGAACTCCACCTAAGATCAGTATGTTCCTTTGGTTACATTCGTTCAATTTAGGAACCTCAAAAATATATACTACTATTCCTTAAAACGAAAACCAACATAGTTATTTTCCCACTGTTAATTCTTAAAGGAAAGAGGTTGCAATTAAGTTATAGATCTTTATAGATCAAGTTGTTTCAATAGCATTACAGACACATAAAAGAAAACAAGAAGAATAAGAAAAAAGAGAAAGAATACACAAATTTACAAGGGAAAAACCCTTTCGGGTAATAAACCCCACACTCCAAAACCACAGAGCCAATATATTATTTAGTAACAAATGCAGTTACAATACATTCTTCAGACTAAAGGCCATTACATGAGATTTACATCTTGTTTCATCTCTAGCAAAATCATGGCAGCATAACCCTTTTGAATAACTCTTCTCACATCACTCCTCTAGAAAAACACCTGTATATATAGAGTCTACAATGCCCAAGATAGAAGTTTCCTAAAACCCACACCCATACATGAACATGCAACAAGAAAGAAACTACATGCATGCACATGCAAAAAACACCTGTCAAAAATTTGGGTATCCACATTTCAAGTTTGACTCAACTAGGGATAGAAACTTCATCCTTACACAACTCCAATTGAAAATAACAACTTTCGACCTTGAATTTTCAAAGTGGGTGCCAACTTCCTCAAAAGTAGCAATGTGCCATAGTTAACTCAACATTCCTTGACACATGTCACCTTCATGCAACTCTGAGAAGTTTTTGCAAACTCCTCTCTCCAAATGAGCACCCAAGTGACAAGTTTCACTATGGTGCACCTCCATGTAGTATGCACAATTAATAATTCTTCCAATAAGCACCTAGGTGACAAGTGGAACTCCTTTGAGCTATGAACCTCGCATGTAGGATATAACACTCCTCGAAAAGTCCCACAAAATGCTATGACAACTATTATAGTTGGAAAATTAGGATATATCAATAATTCCAAAAATATTTATCCCATAAATAATGCTAGGACTCAAATGTTGAGACACCTTAATCCCAACATTCTCCCACTTGTCGAAGACCTGCCAAGAGTCCATAGAAACAACATGATTTAACTGCTAAGATTCAACTGATGAAAAAACATCATCACATCCATACATGTAATCACATGACTCTTGAACAATGCTCTCATGCTCCAATCAAGACACTTGCAACAACATTCAAGATGTCCACCATCTCAGGGAACAACTCTTGCCATCCTCTAAAGGAAAGGAACAAGCCATGGTGTATATGCACCAGTCCAAAGAACAAAAGCATCAAATCCAACTGATAGCAAAGGCTACGAGATATTGCCACAACTCCACTATTCTCACAAGCTAAACAAAAGATCAACCAACTCCAAGACCATAACCAGAACACAACTTTGAAGATGAAGAATCCTCCATAGAACAAGATAAACCATTAGCCAAAACAACTAAAACGGGTTCCCCTCATCCAACTAATAAACCCACGAGATAAAAAATAGCACCTACAACAAATGATAATCCATCCAATCTACCATACCTCAAAAGGTATCCTCAACATTAGCAAACTCATGCCAACAACATATCCAACCCATCAACCGCAATCACAAGCTCCCTATGTCGAAATAATCGATGAAGACAAACACATCTAGGAACTCCCACTACATGGGTAATGTCTAGTCTGAAAAAACATCAAGGCACATTGATTCTACTAACAACACCACATAGAGGACATATCCATGCAGTATCAAGAACCATCCACAATGACATGCACAACTTGCAACCATATGTCGCAAGTACATCTCTCACCACAAGTCTCCAAAATTATCCCATATTAAATCTCCAAAGCTCGCGCATATTCGCCACATCTGAAAAAGGACATAGATCAAGGAACCTTTGTGTCATCACCTAAAACCAAGTGACAACACATGACCACAAATAAGTAATCACTATAGCTCTGCACATGATCTCAACTCCAAGATCATGTGAATCTGAACATCCAAGAAGAAAACCAAGACCAAAGAGAGAAACACTGCACATCATAAACATGTATAATTTCCTTCTGCATACACCTCTAAATGCTTAATTGTGTCAAGTATTATCTCCACAAC
>VDFB02327696.1:23339-86132 GCA_007258455.2 Sequoia sempervirens | reverse complement strand
GGGAAGGAAAATTCAAAAAATGGAAAGAAGTTCTAGAGAATAACAAAGTTGGAGACCACGACTGGAAACTAATGTTGTCATACGACTATAGAAACAGAAGAACTAATAATATCATCATTCATTATCACAAGAGAGCCAATGCAGTATCTGATAATGTCCATGAGGAAGTGCCCAGAGTTAAGGAGTTGGCCAAGCTGAAAATCCAAGGAGGAAGCAAGGTACTCAACCTAGAACTTCTCCTAGACCCCTTGGCCAATGAACCTCTAAAAGTTAAAAATTTGGTCATTTATACTTGCTGCCATGGCCCAGGCTGTGCACCAAAAGAACTAGTAGATCCTTGACACTAAAATGAGGCAGATCCATGGCACATGAAATGAGAGTGAAGAAGCTGATATGCTCTAATAGCAGTACACAAATAAGAACATCTTCTTGTTGCCTTAAGAGATCTCTCTATCCATTACACATCATCAATTATTACACAGGGTTAACATGTGGATAAGCCGCTGACAACTTTCCAAGTCCAGCACATGCCTGGCCTGAGCCATCAAATCTAGATGTAGTTGATTAATTTCAAAATCTTAGGGCACGATTCCTGTTTTAAAAGAAGCTGAAAGACCCAAGAAAATCCTACAGTCAATTGTGATGCTGAAAGTTGTGAGAGGCCAAGGAAGACCAGCGGCATGACAAAAAGAATGTCTCTTTGGGCACCTAGCCCTGGTAGGAAAAGAAATGCTCATTCAGTCAATGGCAACCATGCTCACTTTGAAGAAGATTCGACATTAAAGCCAAGGGTAAGTCTCTTTAGGAAGGTGTTGTAAGGAACCAGTACCTATTGCTAATGATATGCCATATAGAATGCAGGCAATGATTTATCAATACAGAAATTGCATGGAAGACAAAGGGTTTGAATTCAATTTGGAACTGGCAAATTTCAGGATAGTGTTTGCAGGAAAGCAAGGCACTACAGGTAACCTGGTTGGACAATTGTTGGTGAAGATGGACAAAATTTAACAGCTCAAAATAGAGGCTGTCAACCACAAGAAGTAATAATTTAGTTGCTTTTTCTATTATGTAGCAATCAACCCCACCATATCTGATGAGCATAGTAGCTTGAGAGAAGACATATATCTGTAAGATGCTCCAATGGATGTCCTCCTGTTTCAAAATCTAACAACTTTTAGTTTCTGTCATATTTGCAGATGATTGGTCTTGGTCTTCCAAGCAGATAGATTGTACTTTGAAGTTCACCCCTAATAACCAGAGATAACAATGAACATTAGCAACTATTTTCAGTATTGTTTACAGAAAGCTTCGTGGTCTGGTTATGTATGCTCTGAAGAAAATACTTTGATTTTTATCTTCATGCTCCGCCCATGTTCAATAGTTGCCATCAAGAGAGCACAGGCAAGTTTTTGGTTTTTATTAAAATATAGACTCTCTAAAAATGGTTGGTGAAACAATGCTATTGTAATTTCAATTGCTACTTATTAAGTTATGTTTCTTGTGTGTATCTAAACTGTTGATACAATTATTTTGTTTTATTCAGCAGAATGAAAATGGGAATGGAAAACAGTAGAACTATGAAAAATAAATTGGAAGTCTGTTACAAACACTTTAATAAAATGAATTTGTAACAAAATCAAAAAATTAGTTAAAAACATTGTTGTGGAATAAATTTAGTCAATATTTTTGAAAATGACCTGATTCTTTTAGGCAGAAGATGGGACTAAAATTATTCTTTACTTACAATAGAAGCTAAAAAAATTGAAGAAAAATCTTAGAAACGCGCCCACACCCTATAAAGTTGTTTGCATTCGGCCTTCTCCAGCAAAAAGAAGCTTATAGTTGTAAAAAAAGGGATGTAAAACAAGTCAGCCTCCTCCTGCCGATGTACCCTCACAACAGTCTTCAGTTGTCTCTCATTTTCAGGAGCAATCAAGTCTGCCCATAGCCAATAGTCAACAGAATGCTGCAAATGAGCCAGGAAAAAAGAAAACAAAAGCCCATCAATCAATTGAATAAATTCATGTCTATTTTAAGTGAGATTCACGCATGTCAACTAATCAATCAAGGGAAAAATGTAACACATGGAGTTCTTTTACAAGTATAGGAATGCTAGGTGAATCTTTATAGAATTGTTGGCCGACATTTCTAGCTTACAACAAAATAAATATGTGTATTATGGACTAGTTTTGAGGAAAAGCATGTGATCTGCTATTAATATAATTATGTTTTGGTGATGGCATGTGTACCTCATATTGAAGGTGGAGGCCACAGTTTCAAGTCGTAAAGGTAAGCTTGTACAGATAATTCCTTTGAAGAATAATTACAAAAAAGAGATCTCATTTATCAATTTCATCTCTGGCTTAGTGCTAAGATGCTAAACTAGTAAAACTATATTTACCATTTATCTCTCTATATATTAATGAATCTTAAACATTATGTATATTTTAAGCAAAAACTTAGCACAATTTCTATTTCTGAAAATTTGTTAATCGGAAAAAATCTAATTTTTGAATATTTTGTGAAAACGATAGGAAATCGACAGAAAAAAATATATTTAAAAGATTTAATTTGTTTCTTATAAATTAGCTAATATTTAATACCCTGAAAAAAATACCACCAATCTGTTTCGCTAAAACACTACTGTCCTATGCCCTCATACCTGCTCAATGAGGCGGTGTACAGGACTGCCATTTGACGTCAAATTTGCCGTCTCTCGGTACGTCTTGTGAAAGAGCCAGAGCAAATCATAGGTAAACTTTGACGGCATGTCATAAACATAAACCTTAAGAGGAAAATGGCCAACTCTGAATTCCCTCAGCTCAAAGTTTTCTCTTCTCGACATTGCATCATCGAGTCTTTTTGCGACTGCCAATGTCAGGTTTCCGTCAACAGGCATCAATTTCTCCGCAGATCCTCCTGAGACACCCCGTTGGCCCAGAAATTTTTCCAGAGATTTAACAAAAGAATTCTCCGGACGGGTTTTGATGAATTGAGACTTTGATACAACGAAATTATTATTATATTGGTTAGAGGATGATAAGAAGTAAAGAGTGCTGAGTATGATTACAGAGATTAATCCAATAATAGATCGATTTGTTGAAGGAAAAAAAGCTGATGATGCTCTCTGCGAAACATGTCTTCCGCCCATGATTGGCATTACATATCCAGTCATACAAAGAGTGAACTAGCAAAAATATGTGTAGATCTACCAATGTAATCCTCCCTTCTTTGTCATCTGCTGTGCTTTGCAGGAGCTTAAAAAATATTGAAGCTGTAAGGAGCTGTGATTTAAATAAGAAGTGCGCTCTGGCTTGCAATCACCTGCAAGTTTCCGGTCTTTTATTCTTTAGCCTTTTTCCAAAGTGGCTGGGAGGAGCAAATGTTTCAGCGAATTTTTTTTCCTTCTTTCATGCTGAGATGTGTTGTATACGTGAGTTTTATGCAGTGAGCAAGTAATTTTTGGGAGATCTTTTTTTTATACGACTTGAGAGTTTAAAGTCATTATTTTAGTTTTGGGAAAACTATAGGAGGATTTGTTATGTGTATGAAAGTCTAAAAAGTAGTTATTTAGAAGTGTCATCTAATATCCACACATACACATTTTAGTAATCGTATTACCATCATTAAAAAAATTTATAAATGCACTTATTAATAATCATAATTATGCATGTATATATTTATTTTATAAAATATAGTAATCATTTAATATCATATTAAAATAGTCAGCACTAGGTAGTGGAGTTGGTTTGGGCCGTGGGTTTGTTCCCTATTGGTTTCAGGTTCGACTTCACTCTCGGGTTTACCCAATTGGAACTGGCTTGCCCGCTGTTGGATCCCCTCGCAGGGGACTAGTCTCACCCTCACTCGCCTCGAGTACCTAAGATACGAGTTGTTGGGTGGGATCGTGGGGATACCCCTATCGTTAACACAAAAAAATATAAAATAAAAATATAATATTAAAATCATTTTTTTACTTTAAATTTTCACAATGATTTGTTTTCTAGTTTGAATTCCTGTTAGGGATATGCATTGGCATGGACCGTACTCCTACTAACAGACAATTTATTTCATTTCAATTACATTTTTCACCTTAATCATTATTTAGCAAGCATTGCTCTTGGCCGCTTGTAGTCTTCATCATCCAATATGCTTGTCGAATCCTCTCCATGGATGTTTCAAGTAACGTCAAGCTATCAATTTTCCTTTCAATTTGCAAATAATGTATTGGTTTAATTGTGACTTCTTTAGGTCCTCCATTTTTTTAACTTTTTGACCATGTGACTTTCATCATTCATTTATTTGAACTTTTTCTACTCCAATAATCATATATTTCTCCCATCATTGTATAGACAACTACTTTGATTCCTTTTCTCTGAATATTAAACAATTTCATATATACTAATTCAATGAACTATATATATCGAGGTTTTCTTTCATGGAACCCCTATCTATACCTAGGTTGATATTTTTATTATACCTTGTATATACGGAAACTATCTAGGGTATCATTTTGATAACCCCATTGCCCATTTTAGGGTGATATAATTAAGAAAGCATGTATAATTTGATATTGTCAATTTTTATGGTTTAAATAAAAAACTTATTTCTATTCATGAAACTATGTACATATTTTTACAATGATGTAAACTAATTGTATAATTTGTTACAATGGTGGATAATATGATAGTTCAATGATTCACTATGGTCCAACGACGTATTTTACCTACATTTGTGTCCTTTCACTTACCAATAGAACATAGCAACATACATACATACATATATATGTGTGTGTATGTATATATATGTATGTATGTATGTATGTATGTATGCGCGCGCGCGCACACACACACACACATATATATATAATATATATATATAATATATATATGTATATATACATATATGTATGTATATATACATGCATATATACATACATGCATGTATATATATGTATATACATATGTGTATATATATATATGTATGTATGTATGTATATACATATATATATGTATTTATATATATGTATATATGTATACATATATATACATATGTATATATGTATATGTACATACACATATATACATATACATATACATATATATACATATATGTTTACTTTGTAGGTTTCCAATTTTAACCAATGTTTTAAATTCAAGGTTCTCTTTCATTATGGGTTTAATTCAAAAATCTGTGTTTATATTGTTAGATTAATCATTTATTAGAGCTGCTAATAATTAATTATTAGGTCAATTTCACTTTATGCACTTAAGCTAAACTTTGGAGTTTTTTTATTAGATTGAGTTATTATTAGATCATTATGTCTCATCACAGAGAATGACAATATTTGTTATGATCTAATCCCTTTATCATCCAAGGTTTTCTCTTATAAACATTCTCCTTTTTTGTATTATTCAATTTTGTAAGCTTTTATTTTTGAGGAAATAGCAAGTCATTGTTTGCAGCTCTCGTGCATGGAAGGTGTTCTTGTTTTTTGTTTAATCTTGCTTTGTGTGTGTTTCACAATTTCAACGTGGTATCAAAGTGTGGATTCGGCAAACCCCTTTCTCCAATTTTGAGGGTTTTCTTCAACTAGGATTATAGGAGCATTAAATCTGGAATCTTCATTTTTTTTGCAGGTATTATACTTGGACATTTTTTGTGCTTTCTAGAGAAAAATGTAGCTCATAATTGTGTTTAAGAGGTCGAACAGACAAATTTTGACTATAATTTTTCTCCTATATCCATTGTTGAGAGCTTCTAAGGTTATTTTTTTAAGTATAGGGACCATATGGCCCCTATACTAATTGTATGTACAAATAATTTCAATATATATAATCTCTTATGTGTTAAGTGTTAGGCACTCAACACAACATATAGCGTTGAGTGAGCAACTAACGGCTTCAAAGTCATCGTGGTTGGTCATGCTACAACCTATTGATCACCAACGAGTCCAACTTAGTTGCTAGCCACTAGTGGCTACAAAGTTTCCAACTCCACCAACAAGCCGACTTAGCCTACCTTTGATTGCATGGGGCGACCAATGCCCAAGCCAAGGGGGGCCTAAAATTTTTTTTTTTTTGCAATTTTAGCAAGATCGAAAAAATCGTCATAACTTTTCACTTGGGTATCAAATTTTGGTGAATGAGATATCGACAAAAAGCTAGTTTCAAGCACTATTCAATGGCACGAGTATTTTTCTCAAATTTTGTTGTTGGTTCATTTTATCACCTGTTGAAATCAAATATGTTGTTTTCTCTCCTAAGCTCACAAATTTTGACCAGTTCCTTCATTTTTTACAATTCTTGTGGCATTGGAAAGGTATTTTAGATCTCTTCCAATTTATCGATGTTCTTTTGAATTTGGAATATTCATATTTTTTGTAGGTATTAGACTTAGACATTTTTTGTGCTTTCTAAAGAAAAATGGAGCTCACCATTGCATTTAGGAGGTTGAACAAATGAATTGACTATAAATTTTCCTATATTCACTATTGGGAGCTATTGAGGTAATTCTTTTAAGTATAAAGACCGTATGGTCCCTATACTGATTATATGTACGGATGATTTCAATATATATAAGCACTTATGTGCTAAGCGTAGACATGTGGATCCTCGAGCAATTTTTCATAGCACCCATCATGAGACCTCTTAGCTTGAGAGAGTTTCTTCTACATTCACCATTGGATGTGGTTCTTCCTAAAGAGAGAAACAATGTTTGTCTATTTTGGATAATCTTCATCCTTCTTCAAGCATTCATCTTTGGCAAAGGAGCTACTTCCTTATGGGGGTATTCATTGTCTCTTATTTTCTTTCTTATGAGGGAACTTGATTATACTTATGTGACTGAAGCAGCACTTGGGGGAACATGTTGAGTCCTACATTATTTTGTCACATGTACAATTTCACTTATTTTTTCCCTCTTTTGGAGAGGATTTTTTTCTCTTGAGGTTTTCTCCTTTTCTCCAGTTATGAGAGATTTTAATTGCTTGTTCATGGGTACCTCATTAGGCCTTGTAGCCAAGACTCGTTCTACATCCATCTTTACATTCTTCATCAAGTTTTTAGCTTCTCTAAAAGTTGATCTTAAGGGGTTGTTAGAGTAATAGGTTAATTATCCAACTAATTATTTATTCATCATTAATTAATTAGGTCCCTTTTTACTTTAATTACTTAAGGTAAACTTAGGAATTATTATTTTTATTATTAGATTGGCTAAATATAGCACATGTTGTCTCATTGCATAGGATGGTGACACTCATCACAAACTAAATTAATCCTCACCTAGGGTTTTAGATCTAGGGTTTCTATATCCTTTACATAAGGGTTGATCATTCATTGTAATCATTCATTCAGGTTTATGTATCAATACATTTCTCTAGTTGTTGAGCAAATTTATCTTGTTTGATCTCTCTTTTATGATAGGATAATTGCTTGTAGGTGACTTCTAGGAGCTTTGGGGTTCAATCATCAACTCCAACATATATTCATGAAGTTGTGTATATATTTGTCTCATTTCGCTTACCATCTAAACAAAGCATCATATGTATTCATTATATGTATAAAACTTGTATGTCTTAACTTACTTTGTAGGGTTCCAATTTTAACCACTGTTATAAATTCAAGGTTCTTATCTAATACAGGTTTAATTCAAAAAACCTCCATTTATGTTCATGAAAATGTGTATATATTTGTGTCATTTCACTAACCAATTGAACAAAGCACCATATATATTCATTATCTCTAGTAAACTACATTTGTTGTCCATTGATCATTTGCCATAATCCCTTAGATTGAAGAAGTTGGTGTACTTTGAATTTCTATGTGTGGAAATTATGTAGTGTTAACAAGTCAATTTTTGGATCAATGATGCCAACAACAAGGCACTTAAATTATGCCTTACCAAGCCCCCAAATTGTATTATATCAAAATGTAGACCCCCCCCAAAAAAAGATGCAAGACAAGATTTATAAGTTTTGGTTAAGTTTGGAAGCCAAACTGTCTATTTATAACTCATGGAGATGTTTACAAATAGTGAAAAATGGGATTTCCAAAACTTAATTTTGACTACAAATCTAAAATCCTTACAAAATTCTAATGAATTTCAAAAAAGTTTGTGAATTTTTAACAAATGGGGTGAAATTTCCCAATCAAAAAATGCACAAATTACACTAGTTTTGGAGGTTAAAAAATAGATTAAAAAATTAAAATTTTGAAATAGTCTCAACACTAAAACGTCGATGACAGAACCAACTTCCCGTTGACTATTTACAATTGAAAAACTAACTTCCCGTTTGCAAGTTATGCAAAAACAAAAAAGCCCCCCTTTTGCAAACTCTCAAATGGTTAACTTGGTAATCAATTTACACATGAAATTTAACAATAAATGTTGATAGTTTATAATAGTTTAATAGTAAATGAAATGATGGCAGTAACTATTTAAACAAACATGTGACTAAACCTTTGTGGGGAACCATTAGAGTGTTCACTTGGCCCTCAAAACATGTGTCAGGTTTTCATGCCAAGTGGGGAGTCACCAATGTAGAAGTTGTGTAGAATATAGAGGCTACTTGTTGAGGGCGTTGACCAAGTCTTGCACTCTAACTAGATGTAGGATGGGTTGTGTTTTCTATGGAGGCCATGTGATTAAGTCAAGGTGCTATTGAGAGATGTTGGTGAGAGTCTAAGTTATTAGCCACGTGGAGAATTATTTTCCTAGACACCTTTCATAATTGTTGTGACCTCAGTGATTTGAACAAATCATCAAACAATGATGTTGGGAGCAGGTGTTTGGGCGCTATAACAGAGAAGATGTGACACAAGAAAGCTACTTAGAGGAGAAGAAAAATGGAAGTAAGGATCGAGTATGTATTGAATTTGTTTCCTGCGAGAATTGCAATCTGCATTGAAAAAATATTAACAAAATCTAGGAAACTCCTTTGCATCCAAATGAGGCCTTCAATTTCTTCTTAGATTGCATACCCCTCTTCCATTCTAGACATCCACAATGTTGTAGTTTTGGAGATCAAATAAAATGATTCTATCAAGGTTGCAATCGCATGCCTCTATAGATTGGAACAACAATTGAATCTTCAACTATTGGAATGGGGCAACTATGAGTGGATGGGGCAAATAAAAGATAAAATCTTGAGCACCTTTTAAAAAAACTCCAAATTGAATCAAGATTAGTGCATATCTCGAAAAACCCTGTAATAAAAACAATAGAACCAAACAATGGCACAAAATTTACAAAGAGGTCGATCAAGTCATAAATTTTATGTGAATAGGCCAAAATTTCTTGCAAATATGCAATTTACAATACAAAAAAATGGTAACTAGTTACCCAAAATAGGCCAAATAGGCCAAATTTTCTCCTCAATAGGCCAATTTTTTTGTAAAAAAAAATTATTGACCAAAAAATAGTAGATGGGAAGAGGGAATATTAGCCCTTTACTTTTTAATTTTTTACTTTTCATAAAAATGCCAAGATGTCCAAAAAATCAAAGTTACCAAAATTGACAAAACGAAAGGTATTTTTCATTTCTCAAGCCTTCTAGATGCTATAGGGGTATTCATTTTCCTTGGACACAATTCTCCATTGATAAGGCTATGTGTGGGAGTCACTTTGATGCAAGAAGGAACGTGCTCTCATGGCTCTGATACCATGTTGGAGAATGCCAAGATCAAGAGCATGAAACAAACTTCCACAAGTGAACAAAATAAACATAATAGTATATCTATCAATAACAAAATAAGAGTGTATAATACAATGATGAAGCCTTGCATATATAGGCAAGGTGAATGAGGTGAGAAGGTAGGAGACAATAACTGACTACCCCTCCAAAGATGGAACACTTGTGAGTTCACTTGACAAGTGTGAGAGCAAGTGTCAATAGGTGTCTCAAGTAATGAGGACACATGTATCAATGCTATGAAATGAGACAAAAACCTAAATAAACTTAAGCTAGGTGTGAATAGGTCAATCCTATAAAGGTGATTAAAGCTATGTAAATAATGACTCTATTTACACTAACATATATGTCCATGTATAATATATCTTTGTATAATATAATTTAGATGCAACTACAAATATATAATACATAAAATATATCTATATCCAATATAACCGTGTGTGGTACAATATATATGGATATAATATAATTTAGATGCAACAATATATATGATATATCTATATAATATATGATATACATCCACCAATATATAAGTTTTTATATAATATATCTTTATATAATATAATTTATGTAGCATTGTAAATTGTCACCCTTAACAATTTCACACTAGGTTTTGCTCCCCTTTGTGCTTGGACCTAATTATGCATCTAATTTCCTAATTATGTGTGTAATTGTCCATTTTAAAACATTTATCAAAAAATCAAAGTATGCATTTAATATTTTTCCCTCAACACTTTTGATCCCAGAAAAAGGTGGATCTAGTCTAGAGCAACCTACGCCCTAGACCACCTATTTGGCTCCAATTTTTAATATGTCAGTGTCAGTAATTTATTATTTGAATTTTAAATTTCAATTGTTGGCTATCAAGATTTAATTTTTAGGAAATTAGATTAGTTGCATATAAACACATAGTATTTTCACAATTTTAATTAAGAAGCAATTTGAAAGAGAAATTATTAAGCAAACTGAAGATCATAAAATAAATCAAGGGTAGAATTATCAAGACTATTGCAAAATTTTGTCATTCAAGCATCATTACAAGTTTTATGTGAGTTTTATTCATGTTTTGTATGCATTTTATTTTTTAGTAGTAACACTTGTAGGTCTTCAAATTAAATCAAGTCAAGTAATAATTGATCCTTGAAGGTGATGAGTGTGACTTCAATCCATCAAGGAGATCAAATCTAAGTGGTGAGTTTTATAAAAGTGTCAATTCATTACTTATTTATCATTTAGCCTCTATCCCTCAAAAGGATAAGCTCTCTTTTATCATCAATTTTTCCATTGTGGAGGTAGAAATACCAACACGGGGTTTGACTAAGGAAAACCCCTACATGGCACAACCCTTCCCCTCTTTTCATGTGCGTAGGTTGTAGATTTGAGGAGAATTGGAGGAGGAATGATGATATTTGTCATTCATGCACTCAAACCCTACAAGCTAACAAGTCATGAAATCTATAATTTCTCATCAACAAACGAAGATCCAATAGCAAGTTTTGGAGGAAAGAAGCTACAGACTAGTGCCCAGAAGCTTGTATTTTCATATCTGAGACAAGAGGAAGCTAGTCTAGGGCATCCTTGAGTGTTAGACCACCTAGATCTAGCTCAAATTTAAACTCCAAGTGCATCAATGTATGCCTTTTACTTTTTTGGAACCCGAATTCATCAGTGTGTTTTTAGTTTGACATAATTCATAACAGAACACTCCATTTTCATAGTTTACATAGTTACATCATTGCATCACATCAAAATCCAATTTCTAAAGCCTTCAAAGAATCAAATTTGAAGTTGATCAATTCACCTTTTAAGTTGTAAGTCAATCTCATACCCTTGCTAATATGAATTCCCAATGTTTTTGGAAAAGGTTTGATTTTAGTGATCTAACCATTAAACATAGGATCCCTTTTCCAATGAAACATTAATTGGAAACGATTGATTATTTATATGGTTTATAGTGAAACTTTTTCCAAAAATATTGGGAATTCAGATCGGCAACGGTATGAGATTGACTTACAACCTAAAAGGTGAGTCAATCAACCTCAAACTTGATTCTTTGAAGGCCTTAGAGATTAGATTTTGATGTGATGCAATTATGTAACTATGTAAACTATGAAAATGCAATGTTCTGTTATGAATTATGATAAATTAAAAACACACAAAAGATAGAACCATCATCAATATTACATTAAAAACTATAAAAAGAGATAAACCAATCAAATCCTAATCCTAGAAATTTGTGCTCGATCAGGGGTGCCCTCATTGGTCAAGGACGCCCATGTTGGACTAGGATGTCCATGTTGGTTAGGGGTACCCTCAAAGGTCTAGGGTGCACCAATTGTATAAAAGACCCTAAAAATACATGAAATTAAAGTACAAATTAACCTAATGTGAAAATGTCACTCACCTCTCATGGTAGCATACCTTGGGTGACACTCTCCCTCAGGACCTTGAGTCTCGAAGCTCAGTAAGGTTATCATTGTGGCATCTTTTTTCCTAGGATGGATGATGGTAGCTCTCTCAACTCTCAAATTGCAAATGTGAAAATGAATGTCAAAAAGGTGAATTTGTTATCACTTATAGTTAAAATTAGTAATACATTTATCATGCCATACTTTATTAAAATAAAAATAACTTGAGCTTATGAACTTTGATTTCGGTATCGTTTGTTGCATTGGAATTGTAGTTGCATTCTCGTTCATGTTGTATGTCAAAATTAGAAGAAAGAAACATCATCAATATTATATTAAATACTATAAAAAGACATAAACCAATCAAATCCTAGTCATAAAACTCTATGCTTGGTCATACATTCAATGTTTGCCTTTTGCTTTTCTAGAACCCAAATTTGTTTGTGGGTTTTTAGTTTGTCATAATTCATAATAGAACTCTACATTTTCATCATTTACATAGTTACATCATGGAATCACATCAAAAAAACAATTTTTGACCTTAAAGAATCTGATCCAATGTTGATTGAATCACCTTTTAGGTTGCAAGTTAATCTCATACCCTTGTCAATCTCAATTCCAATGTTGAGAGAGTGAAAAGTAGCTAATTCTAGTTAGATCTAGAAGATCACTTTTCCTACAAAAACATTTTAGTGAACTTGACATATCCTACACTTGCAAGTTTTTTAATTTTTCATTGCATAAAATTTGAAAAATTGATTTTAAAACCTAGGTGCTTCAAAGATCTAGTTGATAATTTGCATTTATTTTCAAAAAAAACTATCCATTTTCATAAGATGTTCTTCAAAAAAATTAAAAAATAATTAATTAATTTTTAAAAAAAATTCACATCTGATTTTCCTTGTCTAGTGTTGTGCCTTGCACACATGGTCCACTAAAAGTGAGGACCTCCCTTTTTCATCTTTGCCTTTTAGTCATCTTTGACTTTGGTTTTGGTTCCTGTCATTGATTTTGGGGGTCAAATTTTTTTTATCTCGAGTGGTTGATTTGCACAATTTTAGTCCTTCTGAATTAAGTTCATATTTAATGTTTATGATTTTGGGGTCATGCCTGTTTGGACTTGGATTTATGGTTGTTGTACTTTAGTCCTCTTCTTTTGGTCCTTGACCTTTCATCCCATTGATGATAATCGATCTAAGAAGTAAATTTTGGGATGTCATATGTAAAGGTTTTTTGCACCTATGGATAGAGAATAAAAAAATAGGCTAGGTTACTTTTTAAAGTTTTGGGAAATTCCTTCTAGGTCAAAAGTTATGGAGTTTCAAAGATTTCCCATCTACTTGGAATTTCAAGGTTTTCACACACTTCCGGACTCACCTTAAATCCCCAAAATTCCATTTTCGAAAAAATCCAAAACCTTTTCAAAATTCCTAACAAGAAAAAATTTCTGAAATTCTATTTTCAATCAAATCCAAAACCTTTTTGGAATTCCTAACTGGCAAAAATCTACAAAATTCAAAAATCCCTGAAATTTCCATTCTTGAAAAATTTCAACTCTTCCAAAATTTTTGAAAATTTCAAAACCTTTCAAAATGAATTTTCATTTTCTAAAATTTCTTTCAAAAAAATTTTCCATTTCTAAAAATTTCAAAGCCCTTCAAATTCTGAAATTTTCCATTTTCAAAAATTTCAAAGCCCTTTCAAAATTCTAAAATTTCCATTTTCAAAAAATTTCAAAGCTCTTTCAAAATTCTGAAAAAATTTCTAAAAGAAAAACTTCCCAAAATGGAAAAATCTCATAAATTTCCAAGTTGCCTAAAATCTCCAAAATTTCAAAAGCACTTCAAATCTTTGACATTCCTAATAGGGTAAAATCTCCTAAATTCCCGGCAGCTTAAAATCTCTGAAATTTTTTGACATTGCTAAAGTTTCAAAATTATATGATGAAATTGAAATCTTGAAAAGGTTTATTTTGATGTTTCAATGATTGAATTTTAGCATGTGAATTAATAATGGTGATATCTGTTAAATGTGGAAAAATGTGGGTTTTTTTGTTGAGGTAAATTTAATATATTTAGATTTCTAAGGGAAATTTGTTCATGTTTAATTAACAAATGCAAGCTAAGAAAAGAGGAGATATCATAAAATTATTCTTGGAAGAAGATTAAATAAATCAAAGGAGAATTACATATAGATTTTTGTCAATGCTTGTTAGTCTAGGATGTGTTGTGTATCTCGAAGATGTTAGGAGGGAAATTTGAAAAACATTGTAACTAAATATTTAATGCAGCACTAGATTCAATGTCGGTTCACATAATAATCTATGCCAAAGTATGTGCTAGTTGTGCAAAGTGTTTTGGGGATCAACAACAAGGATTTATTTCAAATTTTCAATTGAGGACAGTTGTTAGAATAAGTGTTTGTTATAGTTTTTAAATTGGAGATAAAATGAAATATTTTGTTATCATATCTTTTTTTCCTACATAAACTTAGCTATTAATAATTAAATAAATAGATTAAAGAATTAAAGCACTACTCGTTTAGTAAATAAATAAATTTAAGAATGAATTAAATAAATATATATATTTATGAAATAGATCATCACATGTATTCTAGGCTCTAATTTGTAATCTAAACACACTATGTCTATGATGGATTTCATATGTGCACTTTTATTTCATATGCATATGTTTGTCATTTTAAAATATAATTAAGGGTTGAATTCAAAAGTATTTAAATAAAATAAAACAAACTATTTATTTCTAAAATGGTGTCATCCAAAGGAAAAATAAAATATTATAAAATAAATAATCTAAAAGAAGAAATTAATTATGATATTGCTATCAAGATTCAACCGTGTAGTTTTGTGAGCACTCATTGACCTATGATAGTTGTTATGTAAAAGAGGAAATTATTTTTTGCTATGTAACACACATGATAGTTGCCATTTCTTTTATTTACTAAGCGATAAGTATTAGAGCATCCTCCAATGGGTGGAGTATGTGCAGGAATAATTATTCCATGCCACTCCTCGTAGCATCTGTAACTCGCAGTCTTGAGCGATGGTTTAGGCCTAACAAAGGAAATTGATCATGCAATGGTACTTGCATTAGAAGCAAATTGAGGAGTTGTGAGCTAAAAAGCAGAGTGTGTTAAGGAATAAGATTTTCTAGAAAAGTTAGAAGATGTTTCTAGAAGAACTAGAATCTTCTAGAAAAGTTACAAGATGTTTCTAGAAGAACAAGAATCTTCTAGAAGGGATAGAACCTTCTAAAAACTAGAAACAACTAGAAGTTGTTCCAGGAAAAAGAACATTCCAGTTTTAGAGATATCTAGAACATTAGAAGTCTCTAGATCTTAGATGCTTCAAGTATAAATATGAGGTTGTCCATTGTGAACAACACTACTGTTGAGGTAAGTTGTTGGATTGTATGTAAGCAAGTTAGATCAATATAATTTCTTTGAGCCATTTCATAATTGTTTTATGCTTTGTTTTGCCCTGTTTGTTGTTATTTCATTATTTGGGCTTGTTCTTCCATGGTATCAGAGCTAGAAATTTTCTAATAGAGTTGAGATATTGTTGGATTGATATTTGTTTAGCAAGATACTCTTTGAAGTGGTTTAATCTATTTGTTTGAGGGTTGCTTTTTTTTCTAACATGGGCTCTACAAATGAAAGTTTTCCAATCTTTGATGGAAGTGGATTTGTGGATTAGAAGATTTCAATTAAGAATGCTTTGTGAGAAAAGGCTCTATAGAGTATAATGAATAAAGGATTGGAGAACCTCAACAAAAGAAAGAAAAGAAGTTATGGAAATGCAAGTTGGAGCAAGCTAGAGGAATAATTGGTAAGGCCTTGAGTCACAATCTTAATAGAAGGTTTTTTAATATTGATGATCCAATAGAACTATGGAAAAATTTAGAAAAAGATTATCAAGATGCATATATTGCTAGTGTATTCAACATAGAAGAGAAATTGGTGAACATAGGCCTAGTTGATTATGAAAAAATGGTTGATTACTTTAATGAGATTACATATTTAAATGCCCAATTGAAGAAAATAGGTGTTGAATATGCAAAAAGGATTTTCAGTTGATTGCAATGGTTGAAAGTAAGCTTCCCCAACCTTACAAAGTATCTAAAGAATCAAGGAAAAGGGTTATTTAGTTAAATCCTAATACCCCCCAACAAACTTTTGATGAAGAGGCTCAACTTATTAAAAAAGGTTATATTAAGAAGAATCATGCATATGCAACTAATAGTAAATCATTTTCTAGATATGATGATGGAAAGAAGAATTGGAAAGGATATAATAAATTTTGAAATAATGATGGATCTAACCAGTTTTCTAGAAATGAAGATGTAGAAAAGCAGTTGGAAAGAAAACCCATTATTTGTAGGTATTGTGGAGGTGAGAATCATATGGAAAAATTTTGTTTAAAGAAGAGGAACAATGAAAGAAAACAATACAAGTCTAAGCAAGAACGATTTAAGGAAGGAAAGACAGAAAAAACAAAGTTTTGTAGCCATCTACAAGCAACTAAAATCAAGTGTAGAGGAAACTTCTGAACCCAAAAATACATCTAGAGTAAAGGGAGGATACTTTGCTTCAAATTCTAATAAAGAATGAATTTTAGATTCAAGAGCATATTTTCACATGACTAGAGATAGATCTTTATTTATTGATTTTCATGAAGGAAATAATTCAAATCAAGAAATCACTATTGGCAATAAAATGAAACTGTCAGTTCTAGGAACAGAGACTGTTAGTGTAACAAATGGAACTTTGAAAAATGTTATACTTGTTGAAGGATTGGGGGTGAATCTTATTTCAATATATAGAATTGCTCAAGCTGGATATGAGTTTGTTGTTACTATTGATCAAGTTATTGTAAGAGATAGAAAAGACCCAAAAAGTGTTATTGCTATTGGTAGAATTGACCATAAAGAAAGTCTCTTTAAATTTGTTGGATTTGTTGATGATGAATACACACTCTCCCATTATTTTGTTGCTCAAAGTGATTATATGTCAAAATTATGGCATGCTAGACTTGGACATACAAATTATAGAAAATTGCAAGACATGGTTAGAAAGAATATGGTTAGAGGATTAACAAATATTTCAACATCTAAAGGATATGTGTTAGGGAAACACCATCAAGATCCTTTTGATTCAAGAAAAGCATGGAGATCAAGTCATCCACTACAACTCATTCATAGTGATTTATGTGAACCGAGATATCCTTCCATCTCAAGTGCTAGGTACCTTCTCACTTTTATTGATGATTATAGTAGATGAGTATGAGTTTATTTTCTTGAAAGGAAAAGTGAATTATTTGAGGTATTTCAAAGGTTTAAGGCATTAGTTGAAACCAAAGTGGAAAAACAATTAAATTCCTAAGGACAGATAATGGGGGTGAATATTGCAATTATGCATTTGAATCATTTTGTGAAAAATATGGTATTAGGGTACAAAGAATAGTTTCATATACCCCTCAAAAAAATGGAGTAGTTGAATGGATGAATAGAACTCTTTTAGAAATGACACATTGTATGTTGCATTTTAAAAGTTTGCATAATAAGTTTTGGGGATTAGTTGTCTCTTGTGTTGCACATATTGTGAATAGAATCCCCACCAAAGCCCTCACAAATTTCACTCCTGAAGAAGCATGGAGCGGAAGAAAGCCTCACATTGGGTATTTTAAGGTATTTGGGTGTATTGCTTGGGCCCACATCCCAAAAGAAAATGGGAAAAAGCTAGAACCAAGTCATAAGTGTTTATTTATGGGTTATAGCGAAGAGTCAAAGGCTTACAGATTATCTGATTTGAAAACAAAAAATATCTTTATTAGTAGAGATGTAAAGTTTGATGAACATTCACAGCTTACAGCCACAAATGATTTCCACATTTCAAATATTTTACAAAGCAATGGAAACTCTATTAACAAGGAAGATAAGAGCACTACTATTAATGAAGATGATATAACTAATAGTAGTGATGATGAAGAATAACTTCCAGTTAGACAGAAGATAAAGAGTATTGAAGAGATATTTAGACAAAGCCCAAAACTCCAAGGAAGGAATGGTAGTGCCCTCATGGAAAAAGTCTTACAAATAAATGACCCAATCTCATATGAGAAAGCTAGAGGGAAGAAAGAATGGGAGAAAACCATGAAAGAGGAATATGATGCATTACTAAAGAATAAAACTTGGGAACTTGTTCCCCTTCTCAAAGGTAAGAATGTTATTGGTTGCAAATGGGTTTACAAAACAAAATTCAAATCTAATGGAGCCGTAGAAAAAAACAAAGCCAGATTGGTTGTTAAGGGATTTAATCAAAAGGAGGGTGTTGATTATGAAGAAACATTTGCTCATGTCATCAAAATGAACACAGTTAGAATTATTCTTTCTTTGGCAACAAGTCTTGGATGGCATGCTCATCAAATGGATGTTAAATTTTTTTTCTTAAATGGAGATTTAGCTGAAGAAATATACATGAATCAACCACTCGGTTTTATAGAGGAACAACATCCTCACCTTGTTTGTAGGTTAAAGAAATCACTTTACAGTCTAAAACAAGAACCAAGAGCATGGAATGAAAAGATAGACAGACACTTTCAGCTTCATGTTTTTAAAAGGTGTAGATCTGATCCAAATCTTTATGTGAAGAAAGTTCAAGATGATATTATTCTTGTTGCAGTTTATGTAAATGATTTACTCATTGCTAGACCGAAGATTGGGATAATCAATGATTTAAAATCAGAACTTAAAAGGGCATTTTATATGAGTGAATTTAGGAGAATTAAACTATTTTCTTGGTTTACAAGTTTATAGACTACATGATGGACTATTCCTCCGCCAATCAAAATATGCTTTGGATATTTTAGAAAAGTTTAACATGCTAGAATGCAAGCCAACTTCTACTCCCTTTCAGTCTGGAATCAAGCTTACTAAAAAGTGTACTTCCAAGAGGGTAGATGTTACTTTATACATGCAACTTGTGGGCAACTTGGTTTATCTAACTCATTCTAGACCAGATATTTGTTTTGTAGTTAATCAAGTATTATGCAGGAACCTAAAGAAATTCATTGGTTGGCTACAAAAAAGATACTGCGATATGTTCGTGGAACACTACACTATGGCATCCACTATGGCAAGAAGTCCTAAATTTCTTTGGTTGGATTTACAAATTTAGATTGGGGAGGTGATATAGATGACATAAAATCTATTGGCAATTATGTTTTTCAGCTTCCAGATCAAGCCCTATTACATGGAGCAACAAAAAACAAACTACATCATTGTCTTCATGTGAAGTAGAATATAGAGCAATAAAAGAAGTAGGAAAGGAAGTAGTTTGGATTCAAAATATTCTATTTGAGCTTGGTTTTTCCCAAATTTTTGCTACTACGTTGTACTATGACAATCAAAGTACCATACAAGTTGCCAACAATCCAGTTTTTCATGCTAAGACAAAACATATTGAGCTTGATGTTCACTGCATATGAGATCTTGTTCAAACAAATATTATCCATCTACAATACTGTCCAAGTGAAGAAGATGTATTTACGAAGAGTATGACTGAAGCCAAATTCTTGAAATTGCAAAAAATGCTTGGTATGTTAGAGGTG
This sequence comes from Sequoia sempervirens, assembly GCA_007258455.2. Classification (NCBI taxonomy): domain Eukaryota; kingdom Viridiplantae; phylum Streptophyta; class Pinopsida; order Cupressales; family Cupressaceae; genus Sequoia; species Sequoia sempervirens. The sequence continues at coordinate 66,403 of VDFB02327696.1, read as the reverse complement.
AACATTAAGGGGGGATGGTAGTATGATGTTCCCCTCTCCTTTGTATCTTCCCCTCTTCTTTGTATCTTGTTTGTAAAATTCTATCCAATCTTAAGGGGGGATGTTAAGGAATAAGATTGTCTAGAAAAGTTAGAAGATGTTTCTAGAAGAACTAGAATCTTCTAGAAAAGTTACAAGATTTTTCTAGAAGAACAAGAATCTTCTAGAAGGGCTAGAACCTTCTAGAAACTAGAAACAACTAGAAGTTGTTCAAGGAAAAAGAATATTCCAATTTTAGAGATATCTAGAACATTAGAAGTCTCTAGATCTTAGAGGCTTCAAGTATAAATATGAGGTTATCCATTGTGAACAACACTACTGTTGAGGTAAGTTGTTGGATTGTATGTAAGCAAGTTAGATCAATATAATTTCTTTGAGCCATTTCATAATTGTTTTATGCTCTGTTTTTCCCTGTTTGTTATTATTTCATTATTTGGGTCTGTTCTTATAAAGTGTTGTTGTAGTAATGAATGTGTTGGTTGAATATTTTGCAAACTTGTGAGGTTTAGCAAAATGGTGGTTTTAGCCATAGTGTGTGAGATAAACTCTCCTATTTTCAAAGGGAAGGCTCCCCCTTTGCTTTCTATTTTAACAATTCAGAAATAAACTCTAACTATAAATCTATTCTAAATCTGGGTGAAACTCTGTCTTGTTCTCTTTTTCCAGAAAAGACACTTATTCTTTTCTCTTGTTTTAGAAAAGAATCACAGCTGAAAGCATAAATGATTTATGAAGTAAACAAATAAGGAAGAAAAGTTTCCATAAAGGCACAAAGTCCTCTGTTGCTCCTTCGGGACAGAAAAACAAATTGAAAGCACAAAGTCTTTGACAACTTACTCTCCTATCAACCTTTTTAGATGATTTTCTGGTAACCAAGTACAGTATGTAGCAGCTCAAAATCTAACTACATGATGTACTTTTAATGCACAAACATAGAAAATAAAAACAACACAAAGTCTGCAAGTTACCCCCTTTGCTTGAGCATTCTACAATAGCTTCAAACATGACAAACAACTCAAAGTCTATAGTATCAAATTTGAAAACCAATCTAAAACTTTAAACACAATTTGCAGCTCAAAGTCTGCAAGATTGAGTTTAAATCTCTCTTGTATAACACCACAAAACTCACAATCAATTCCAAATAATGTCATCACATCACAATCTCTACCAACACAAAGTTTGGAAGAAATTTGTTTTCTTTATTGATTGCAATCTTATTTACATCTAAACTCAAAGTCTTAGAATGCATACACAAATTGGCAGAATTTTGTTGCATTGCCAAAAGATAAATATTACAATAGACCCCCTCAAGTATTTATAGGAGAGAAGCCTTGAGAAAAAGGTGGGAGGATCCCAACTAACTTGAGAAATTCTCTCAACCACTAACTAACTACAGTTGACTTATTCCAAATTACAGTCCTAATTTATTTTGACTTGTAATTTGGTTACATGTAATTACAATCTTCAATAATGCGAGTAGCATGGCCACTTGCCATTATGATTTCTGACTTTACATGTAATTTGTCAAAACAAAATTACAAATGCATAATTGAAATTATTCTAAGTGCCCAAGACATGACTCAAACTACATCATCCTTGAGTGGATCTTCATGTTGTTGTTTGGAAAATATTATTTCATCTCTATCTTGAAAGCATTCTATGCACAATCATGTCACTTATTCAACTTCTTGTGTGGCTTCATCATGTTGTTATTCTTCCTTTGTATCATTTTCCAGCCTTGGAATTTGTTTGAAAAATAAGGCCCATGCCTTATATTATTGATTTGGTGGGTCATGTGTGCAAACAAACTAACGAGAATGAGACAAAGGGCCTGCAAAAGTGTGGCCAAAGCTCAATTTCGGGTTTTGGAAACAACATTACATGTGTGGAAAAACAAGAACATTGACTTGCAATTGTGGAGAATGAACATGCAACTTCATATGTGTATGGGAAAATACAAATTTTGCACTTGTGATTGGATCCTAAAGACTCATTTTCAAGTGTTTTTTAGTGCATTTTGGGCCAATTTTGGGTTTTGGAAGGCTGATAACAAGTGCAAAGTGTAATCGGGATTTTTGGAACATATTGCAAGTTAAAAAGGGCAAGGTAGAAAAAATGAGAGGTCATTGCAAGTTTATTTTTGAAACTTCTACTTGCACTTTTGACCAAAACTTCCTACTTGCAGTTGGTTTATAAAATCCCGATTTGCAGCCAAGGGCATCATTTTTCTCTTTTCTTTTGCAGAAAATGGTAATGAGATCATGAAGAAATGTGAATGAGGTGAAATGAAATGGAATGAAGGGCCAATAACATGAAATGGAAAATGTTTTGAATGGAAGGCATGCTGAGAATGAATGAGGAAAAACGTTTTTATGAATGAAGGGTGAATGAATAATGATGGTGTATGAAAGAGAAATGAATGAAGGGCGTATGAAGTGGAAAAACACATTTTCAACCATACACATTTTTTTATTTATAATATGCAATCTCAATCTCCATAGAAAGGCAACCCAGGAACAAAAGATTTAAAGCAACAAAAACATAAAAATAAAAAGAAACAAAGAACATACCCGCAACAAGAGTTTACAAGCCAAAATGAAGAAGAAAAACCCTAGGCACCTTGAGCAAACTCAAATCTGCAAAAACGTGGCAATGATAGAGCAAAAATGGGGGATTCAATAAAGTTGCAGACTTTTCCAAGTGTTCTTCATGCCAAAAATCTCTCCAATCAGGGTACATATGAGCAAGAGCAAGTTAAAAATCCACAAAACACTTGCAAAACTAATTTCGGGTTTTTTGATGCTCATTACAAGTAAACTTTATGAGAAATGATTTAAATCGGACTTTTTGGAGCACTTTACAAGTTCACTTAACTCAAATAGGAACTATTGGAGCTCATAACAAGTAAACTTTTGAAAATAAAGAGAAATAGGAACTTTTTAGGCTCATAATAAGTCACTTTTTAAAAATAAAGAGAAATAGGAACTTTTTAGGCTCATAACAAGTAAACTTTTAAAAATAAAGAAAAATAGGAACTTTTTAGGCTCATAACAAGTCACTTAAGTGAAATGGGACTTTTTACAACATATTGCAAGTAACTTTTTAAAAAGTAACTTGTAAAGTGAAAAAAATGTTCCTACAACTTGTAAGTTATATAAAAAGTTCTTAATACTCACTTGTAATAAAGGCAAAAAGTTCCTACAACCTGTAACTTATCTTAAAAGTTCTTATTACTTGTAATTAGAACAAAAAATTCCTATTACTTGTAAGTTAAATAAAAAGTTCTTATTACTGACTTAAAATGAAGTTTTTAAAAAAACATTATTACTTGCAATAGAGGTAAAAAGTTCCTATTATTGACTTGTAATAAGAAACCAAATCCCCTACTTGCAATGATGCCCCAGAAACTCGAAATTGACCAAAAACACAATAAAAATGACTCAAAATTTCACGAAAACAGAGGAGAGTGAGTGAAAAATGTTAGCCAAAAGAACTATAGACCCAAAACTTAAAATTCTCAACCTCTATACCTCGTAATATGTGCTGTGAGGCCTAAAAATGTAAAATTTTTGATGGATTATCTCTAATTTTTGCATGTCAAAATGGTAAAAAAAACAACTCATGGTTAGCACATGCAAAGCTATTTTTACTAGCAGCAGTAAAGGCGATCGAAATGACAAGAATTTCAGCATGTCTCATAGAGCAGGGAGAGAATTTACAAAAAAAAGTCAATGAGCTTTAGAGGGGACATTCATTGATTCATTTTGCCTACATGTTTACCTTGGCAATGGGAAAATGTGCTTTTAACCATGATTTTGATGGATTTCCATACATTATTCCACAACTCCACTTTAGCATAGACTTGAAGGATGTTGGAAAAAGGCATGGAAATGGTTTGACACCTACCTATGCAATTGAGCCAAAGTTTCTAAAGCCTCTTCAGCATATCAATTTTGTATTGTACAATGATTGCATGGCATGATGTCCCTGTGTTGCAGCCTTATGCATGGCACAAACTACAGTTGCAATTTGAATAATTGATAGAGATCCTTCATCACAATGGAACAAGACAATTGTTCCCCAAGTCATTGTAACAAGAGATATCTTTACAAGTTAACTATAGCAATGATCGTGGCGGTTGTATACCTTGTATGCTTTGAAATATTTCAAAGGATATGGGCATAGTATTTTGTTTGGATAGATTTTAAAACCTTTGAACAAATTCAATCCATAAGATCTCCTGAAATCACTTTTCCCATGAGATAAGATATCTCTATAAAGATACATCTATAAGCCCCGTTTTGATCTATCAGGCCAACTGTTTTTCTTTAAATTCCCTTTCAGGTTTTCTCATTACATGTCCCTTGACTTAATCAATGAATGGTGGCATTTCTCCATAGAAGATCTCTAGTTGTTCAGGAAAGGAGACGATTTCGCTGCTGATCCAATAGAAGACAAGATTTCACATTACTAATGGAGGAACAATTGGTGAACCCCTCACTCTCTTAGTGGCAACTTATGGTAAGGGTGAAAAGTGGAAATGAGCAGAACAATCTATGAGGATGAAGGGTGGTGAAGGGGAATCCAGGAAGGAAGAGCTTGGCATCCTCAACTGTTATTATTCTACAAAGAAATCGGTATGAATTCCACTCAATTATTTTTCCTTTGTTTAAATTTGAATGGGCATGCATAATAATGTTGAGTAGAATAAAATAAAATAGCCAAGAAATATCTGAAAGTCTGTTGAGTCTTTACCCTTAAAGAATATATGTATATAGTTTCAGACTCCACCATTTATTTTGCAGAGGATTTTACCATCGACCTAATTTTCTTTGTATATTTTTTTTATGAGGGACTAACTTCGTAAGACTGAAGTCTTGTATTCTGTCATACAAAAGGAATGCCACATTATACTTTTCAGATTTTAAGAAATGCATTAAGATATGCATGTTAAGCTCTGTGTATTATATTGGAACCATATAGGTCTACCATAGTTGAAGCTCTGTATATTACAGTGGAACCATGTAAGAAAAACCATAGTAAAAGCTCCGTATATTTATTTATTTTTTATTATTGAAATTTGAAACCACATAGGTCAATTTTGTTGGTCAAACTTTGTGAGACTATATAGGTCTCCAAACCTTGGCAATACTTCGTACATTTCTAATATGATTGTGTAGGTTTGTGCCCTAAATGTTAAAGCTTTGTTTAATGTGATCGACCTTTAAGACCAAATTATCCTTATTAAAGTTGTTGTTCTCAACCTTATAAGACAAAGTTTCTTAATGTTTAGAAATGGTATTTTTGTCCTTTTAAGCCAGAGCCCTCACAAAGCTAAAGTTTTTGTTCTTAGCCTTATAGAATTGAAGACTTTTAGGGATAAATTTTAAGGATTTAACATACATTAAATATATGTATATATATACGCTATAAGGATAACATCTATTCTAGAGTGAGGATACATTGTTATGATTTATTTGAGATCAAAAGAGGTAAAGATGATAGTAGTAAGATTCACTACACCTCTCTAATATACCACATTTGTGAGTATATATGCATTGACTATGATATGATTGATAGTGATAAAACTTTTGAACTCTTTGTACTTACCATAATGGGATTGATACACTTTTATTTGCATAAAAGGAGTTATGTGTTAGTTGTATATCCTTAGAGCATTGCAAATACTAACTAAAACTATTAGAGATCCTCATTCATATAAGTATACAAATATATAGATCAACTGAGATAATATTATTTTACTAAAAAATAAGGAGTACAAAAATATGTATCACAAGCTACAAACTTATTTATTATGATTTAATTTGCATATCCACCAAAATAGTTAGTATTGCATGAAATTAATGAATATTACTAAGATTAAATTTGTGTGGAAACAAGTGTGGTGATGCATAAACCTTGATCTTTGCCTCAATTAGAGAATTGCATGTTACAACAGTTGCATGAAAATATAGCGAATCATATTGAATTAATGAAAGATATTGTTGTGATTATTCGCATGAAAGTTTGGAATGGATGTAAAGAGTGTTATTTATTTATTGCGGTCTTTATACACTATCTTCTATGAGTGTTTATTTATTGTCTTCTATGAGTGTTTGTGGAAAGTTTACCTTTCAGGATGGGTGTTGAATATGGGTTGTTAGGGAGCATAGACTGCTTTTTTCCAATTCTACTCAATTTAGTTGTATACGACTATATGCTTGGACAAGAAATTGTAGACCATTGAAATAGATAGATATATTTTATATTATTGTTCTCTGTCATATCCTAGTATCGATCATAACATGTTCTAGTATGATAGAAATGCATGTAAATATACTAGGCATACAACAAATTCCATCTTGTACATCGATTTCTTTTTGCTAAGTATCTTGTGTAGGGTCAGTGGTTCTTCATGTCAGGGGAATCGTAAGCTTCATGGTTGGGCGAAAAAAGTGCCTAGACCATGTTCTCATCTATTGATTTGCAGATGACTATGAGAGAGTTGATGACAATCAAAGAATTTATTATTTACATCTCCACATTATTATTAATTTTTTATTGGCATGTGTACTTCCAATTTGTACATCTATTGTGGAGGATTCTACTGTATGTGTTCATTTCCTGTACTTCCATTATATTATTATTTCTTCGTAATGGACTGCCTAAGTCAATCATTGAATCTCAATATTCTATGTATTTATGTCCTATGTAAAAAAATGTAATGTCAAATGATGACATGCCATGTAATGAGAATAAATTCTCTTGAATTATTATAAATGAAATTATTTCTTGCCAATTTATGATTTATTTATTGTTATTTGAGACCCGTTTGTTACATTTGGTATCATAGATCTAGGTTAAGCACTAGGGCCTTGGCCTACTATGCCAAGATATAAAACTTGATGCTAGGTGATTTCATAGCCATTATGGCAACACTGAGATCTATGAGTTATATTTTTCCCATGTGGTTTTTAGTACATAGTGTGTGATCGTGCAAGTACTTGTTTTGGTGAGTCCATGTTTGGATCCTCACATGGGCGCCTTGAGTAGAATTTAGTGAGTTCAATATGGACCAACCTGTGCAGTGAATTCAATGAGGAAGATTGCCTCTTAGTTTTTAATGCATTTGACAGGGATGGAAAGATATCCCTGGTTGATAGTCTCCTTAGTAGGGAATGATCACTCTTTGATGAGTTTCTCATTGTGTGAGAGCTTTAGATGGGTCTTTGCATGTGTGGTTATGATGTTGGTAGAAATCATTGTTGTCATTTTTCCCTAGTATGATATATTTGAGAAATGCTTTCTATTGAGGGTTAGTTAGGCCCTTGAGTTTTTTGAGAAGTGCTTTCATGTGTGATGGCTATCTCGATGTCTTGATTGATGATAAGTATGAATGCATGGAAACCCTTGAGTGTTCTTGATAATACTTGTGTGCTCTCCTTGGATGTATGCATATCGATGCATTGATTGAAATTAGTATTAATGTTTTGACTCATGATAGAGTATTAAATTTTTTGATGTGACTTATGCATTGAAAGCAATGTGGGTATGCTTGAATTGTAAAATGTGTTCTTTTGATAATGTTGCATATGGTGTATTATGTATTAAAGTATCATTATATGTGTGAAGGGATTATGTGAGTGCATTGATAGAATGTTGCATTATCACAATAGAATGGTTGGGCCAATGATTTATGTCCCCAAATCATGTCGTCCTTGGGATTTTTGTGAGAACCTATAAATGTATTGGTATTGTTCCCTCTTGCATGAAATGGATGTGTAATTGTTAAAAGAAGTTATATTTATTAGTCCCACCTTATGCTAAATTACTTTAAAACCTCCATTGTAATGTCCCTATGAAAGACATAGATATTATATTATTTTACCATGTGGTAGTAATATATGATGTGGGTAATGTGTGAGTTATTGCATGTAATTGTAAAATTTCTTGTTAAAGTGGTATTTAGATGAAGGCCTACCCTTGTATGGATAAATTTTGTTATCATAGTAAAACTTGCATATGCCTTATTGCATTATAATATGAGCATGTCTAAATGAAGTGTATGAGATAGTGTGGTCCTTATTTGGCATAGTTGAGTGAAATTGATGGACTATGTTTATATTGTGTTTGAGCATACTCTCTCTAACACACTTTGGAAAGGGTACCCCCAAGGTGTCGTGTATTTGTCACCCCCTCAAATGTGGCTAACCATAGTTACACAGTTCATGTACATTCATGTTTCCTCAGTTTGATGATTATTTTGGTTATTGATGAAATCTCTCATTGTTACTCATGGATCAAAATTGAATTTTTAATTTTCTTCATGAACAAAGTAGTCACCAAATTTTTCATCTATCTATTTTGTGGCTCTTTGTCACTCTTATTGTTTCATTACGTGTATTTTATGATTTAATATTGGAAATGATAATTATTCCTTTTGGGTTGTATTTTTACCTTGTGGTGGCTATTCTAAATGTTTGAAATTGTTGGTCCTATTCTATGTAATGTATTGTTCCCTATCATGTTCATAACAAACCCCTAATAGAATGTACAAGGGAGTAGATGGTAGAGACTGTGCTAAGTTTTGGTGTTCATGATTAGAATAAATTGCAACAAAATATTATTCATAATGAAATAGAAGTAGATGTTGTGTAATATTTAAAATTATGAAATCCTTGTCTTCATATGGTTTTTAGTTTGAAAGTGACTTTGATGTGTGCAAACATCCATGTGCTTGGAGTGGAGTGAAATGTATTGAAATCCTTGTATGAGAATGTTTACAAAATTATATGTTCTTTGCGTAAGAAAGAATGTGTGACTATTTGTGTTTGCAACGTGCCTGAATATATGATTTAGTAGATGGTTATATGTGATTCACCAAGTGGATGTACTCTTATTATTATAGAAAATATATTTTATTATATATATATTCTTGTTAAGTTTCCAGTTGAAAGTATCTTGGTGGATTTTGGGAAGTTTGTCTTGTTCATTTAATAGTGGTCTTAGATTAATGCTAGAATTAGATGTAGTTCCATTTGAGGAATTGGATATCTTGTGAAATATTATTAGTTGAATCTTGAAGTGGTCATTGGTCTTCTTTCCAATAATGAATTTTTTATCTTGTTGGGTTGTTCAACCCATATGTGGGTCATAGTGAGTGTCATGATAGTGAATATTTGAATCTTGCTCCTATGATTTGTGTTCAAATTGCTTTAATTGCAAAGCCTCAATGATTGGGAGTGCTTATGCCTTTCATAGACAGTTTCCTAGAATCTTGCTTCTAAGGAACCTTATGTTATTCTTAGTTGGCTTGAAGATGGTTGGACCCAATTGCTAGTTCGTAACATCAGTTGTAAGGGAAACCAGTGAAGACAGTATGGTGATCTCTAAGGTGGTTGAGAACCTAATGATTAGTTAAAATGAATTTTTGGTAGAAGCATTTTCTACCCTTATAGAGTTGCATGCATTATGTTGGTGCCTAAACTTGGTGAGAATATTGATTGGATATGTAATGATCGTGGATAATTATGATTTAGATTAGATGTTATTTTAATGCTTGAAATTTAAATTGAAATAGAAATAGAAATTGATAGTTGCTTTGGATTCTCATAAATAAAATCTAAATAGATGTCATGTTATTATTGTATATGCTAAAAGCTGAAAGCTAATTTAAAACTATAAATCCAAAATCAAAATCTTAGCATATAATGTCAATGAAATTTTTCTAGAATGAACACAAATGCAAAAATATAAACTATGCAAAAACAAAACACATGCATTCAAAAGAAAACTAACTCCATTGTTCTCCTATTCACCAAGATCTTGATTTATGCATTTGGTGCTCTTAGATTTTCACAAGCACAAAAACAACAAGAAGCCATGATGAACCAAAGAGAGGATTGTGTGATCGGAACTCAATGTGATTTTTTGGTGAGAAGAGAAGGTTTTTTTATAGATGTCCTCATGGGGTGGATTCATGTTGTGGGAGACATGTGGGATTAAAGAGTGAAGTGGAGAAATGCATATTTATCCTGTATCCTTTAATCAAATGTAATTGATTGAAATAAGAGAGATAAATGGGTAGATGCATGATATAATGTAGGTTTGGAATTTGGATTAAAAGTGAATTTATGAATTTAGATGAATGATTAAATTAAATGGATTTATGTATTTAAATGATTTAATATGCATGGATATTTTAATGATTAATGCAAATAGAGAAATATGAAATGGATAAATGGTTAATAAATGATTATGCAAATGGATAATACTTATAATATGTTAATGATTTAAATGAATTAATGAATGAATAGAAGAAAGTATTAAATGATTTAATTAAACAGATAACAATATCCATTTAATTAATAGATGAAAAATAGGATGATTGTGAGGACAAATTTTGAGTGTCTACATTTTGCCCCTCTTTGAGACAATGTAGCCTATCGCGTTATTTCAAAGAAAAAGAATTGATTAACTGATACATGCCCTAGGGATATCTTGGTAAGTATCATGATAAATATGATATACCCCCTCGAGAGATTGATCAAATGAATTGTAAGAAGATAGATCTCTCAATAGATTATGGGAAAATGATTAGGTGATTGATATTGTGCAAGTGATTAAGCGGTGATGTACATTTGATGAAAATCTATACTTGATGGGCGTAACTAAACAATTGATGGAAGTGATCAATATAGCTAGGTCGATAAGCTGATTAAGTTGATTGAGATTGATGCTAGCTCAAGACAAGTTGATACAATGATTGATTGATTAGGGGGTTATGAGATTTCGAGAAGAAAGTTTATTAATTTGATATTTGGATTAAAAGACAAGCATCAGTTAGATAAACCAATTAATTACCCTTTGAAATAAGGAGCATGAAGAAAATGAAATGATGAAGAAAATGGACGATGAAAGAAATGATGGATGAAAAAGAGATATGAAGGAAATGAAAGTGATGAAGCTTCTTGTGCTTTACAGAGTGTTTTATCATCATAGAGCTTATTTTGTCACAAATTAGTATAAGTGTCTAGATAACATGAACGTCTAGATGACCTGAATATTGTTTGTGTTTTTATTTAGTAGTGAAGTATAAGCATCTAGGTATAATGACCTTAGATGACTTGAATACTTATTGCATGGAAGACACTATCAGACAATGAATTCTCTCATCCACACTAGACTCATAGGTCCTTGATGATTTTAAACAACCATGTCCTAAGAGAAGTCATCTTGTGAATGAGAAATAGTCCATAGACAACAAACAAGTGAGCATGTCCCATCCTCGCCTCTCTAGTCCAAGACATCCTCGAGAAGCTAAAAGATGTGCCACCAAAGATAAAATCATAAATCAATCAAAAGACCGACAAACAAACAAGCATCATGTTTCAATGTGGAACTAATTCTTGTCACAGTTAATGCATTTGTTTGGATTTGAAGGGGGGATTGATGGGTATGTTGCAATGTCCGCTTGATTGTCAATCATGACATGTTTTGATTTTGTTGAAGTGCAAAGTTCTGTGGCAATCTGAAAGTGTCACTATTTTTTGGAATTTTTTTATTTTTTTGGATTTTTGAAATATTTGATTTCTTTGGAATTTTTGGAATATTTGATTTTTTTGGATTTTTGGAATATTTTGATTTTGAATATTTGATTTTTGGATTTTGGAATATTTGATTTTTGGATTTTGGATATTTGATTTTTTTCTTAGAGTTTTGAAATATTTGATTTTTGGATTTTGGAATATTTGAATTTTCTTGGAGTTTTGAAATATTTGATTTTTGGATTTTTGAAATATTTGATTTTTGGATTTTGAAATATTTGATTTGTTTTTTGGATTTTTTAGTTTTACGACGGAATGAGATGAATCGCAAGCAAGCAGACAGATAGAGAGGATAGTTTCTCTAACTGCGAGATGCTTAGTATCCCAACCCACAACTAAGGTTGAGGAATGCCCCAATGAGGGATATGACCAACCTAGTATGCCTGGTGAAGTGATCAAGCGAGGGGAATGTCGAACAATTCACAAGCAATGGTGAGTGTGAAAAGGCTATTATGAAGTGGAGGGTGAATGGAAATGGGATGGAAAGATCAAGTGGAGCTCCAAAGGAAAGAGGAGTGAAGCCTCTACACATGGTGCCAATTTCTTGGTTTTCACCATGGTACTTGCTCAAGGCACCACCGAAGTGGTTTTCACCATTGAACGAATTGATTTCTCTTTAATTTTTTCATATTTTCAAGACTTTTTTCCATTTTTGTATTTTTTTAGGACTTTTTTTCCATTTTAAAATTTTTTTGCAAGACTTTTTTCCTTTTTTTTTGTATTTTTTTATGAATTTTTTTTCCATTTTTTGGATTTTTTAAGACTTTTTTCTATTTGTTTGTATTTTTAGGACTTTTTCCTTTTTTTTTATTTTTTCAAGACTTTTTTCCATTTTTTTGTATATTTTTAGGACTTTTTTCCATTTTTTGTATTTCTTTAGGTTTTAGCCCGGTGCTCTGAAGCTAGGTATAGAATTGATAAGCGCCAAATCCATAGATTGCCTTGACGATGCCTTGATCCTGTGTAGATGCCCGTGTTGGATGAAAGAACCTGATCTGAATGACAAGTGTAAGTGATAAATATGAAGGGTGGTAGATGTGGCAAATGAAAGAGGCTATGGTTTGATCCCTAATGTGCACACTATGTGGGCCATTAGGCTTCAAACAAAAAGGAGCTTGGGTGACCGATGAGTTAGAGTATGTGAAAGGGTCGTCGTCAAAGGTCCATTGAAAGACATCACCAATGGTGTGATATGACAGATATGTGAACATGGATGGGTGGAATGGAATATATGGTATGAGTGAGAGTGACATCGATGGAGACCTTAGATCAAAATGTTCTTTTTTTATTTTCTTCCTTGATAGACGCCCCTAGTGATTTTTGATGGAGACGCATACTTGGAGATCGACTTTTGCTTGCTTTCACATTTGAATTTTACTTTTGATTTGTTCGGTAGCTTTTTATTTTGGCTAGGGGATTTGTCTTGATCTTCTTTTATTTTTGATTTTTCCAATAGCTTTTTATTTTGGCTAAGGGACTTGTCTTTATATTCTTTTATTTTCATTATGTCTCTTGATTCTTGATCTCCTTTTAAAGATAGCTCGTTCATTGGAGCTTTGTCTTTATTCTTTTCTTGAGCTATGACTTGTTGATCCATGTTTATGATGCGAATGGACATGAGTGAGGTGGATGAAATAGGTGAAGTGACATGAATGTTTAGAGGATGAATGAGAGTGGTGATGCCATCAACAGAGCTTTTGGGACTATCCTTTTTGGTATTACTAATGTCAAAGGAAGCTTGCACATGTCCTTAATGACTTGGCAAGATGGCTTAGTAGAGGCGACAATAAGAGATTCATATCCTAGACCAGGGCAGGTGGGAAGGAAGGATGACGATTGGATGTGCCCATCAAGGTCATGATTAAAGAGTGGATTATCGTAGATGTCCCGGACAAAAAAGGGGGATATCATAGATATGAAAAGCTTGAGTGGAAGCAAATATGGCAAAGGCAGGTGTATTATCAAGATCCCAAAATATTTCAATCCAAGCACAACCAGTTGTTCGCACATTTTCTGAAGCTGACTTAACATCATCATTGGAAGTCTGACCCTTCTCGACGACAATAGTAGTGTCTTTTGCTGGTAAATTAATTACACTAAATTAGAATTAATCTAAACTAAAACTAACAAAGCTTATTACTAAAATTAAATTAATTGCAAACTAAATTAATTCTAAATCCTAAATTAAATATAATTTAATTAAATTCTAAACTAAAATTAATCTAAATTAAACTAAATTAACCTAAACTAAATTAAATCTAAATTAAGTCTAAATTTATCTAAATTTAGAGTTAATCCAAATTACTTAAACTAAATTAAAAATTAATCTAAACTAAATCTAAATTAAATTGAAACTAAATTAAATCTAAACTAAACTAAATTAAATTATGAATTAAAAATAACTCTAGATTAAAATTTAACTAAATTAAAACTAAACTAAACTAACACTAAACTAAATTAAAGCTAAATTAAAGCTAAATTTATATATGCTTAGATTTTGGTTTATGGGCTAACACTAGTGATGAAAATTTAAGTGCAAGTGTGTGCAGATACATGTCAAAGATGAGAACATGGTCGAGGTAGGGGTGCTTAGCTAATTGACATCAATGAGTATGATGGAATCTTGCACACACCACGTAGGTTCATATGTTTCACATTTTGCATGTAGTTTGGTCAAGTGTATTATGTGAGTGTATGCTTTGTGTTTCTTTGAATGTTGTAGTTAACTAATGACTATGCTTTAAGCTTACTCTATTTTGGAAAGAAATGAATGTGAAGTTACTTTTTTAGCATATTGTGATACTCTAACTGATGAGTCTAGTCATTAGATAGTTTTCTAATGTTTTTGTGCAAGCTCATAGACATTCTCAGACACTTATCTTATACACATTCCTACACTATACTATCTTTTATGCTTATTATGCAAACCTGAACTTGATTTAAAGTATATGGAAATATGGTTATGATGTGATGGTTATTACATAATTAATGTGTGACTATGTATGGATTGTAATGGATAATTTTTCTTAGTTATGGTTGTTAGTATTGTGTATATGTTTTATGAATTAACTCTTTACAACCAAAGAACTAGAGGAGGTAGACTGTAGCCTGCAGCAACTGTGAGGTGCAACCCACAGCCAAAGGAGTTTCCAAATAGTAGAGTGGGGGAGGTTCCATAAAAAGTTGATTCCAACAACTACAACATGGAGGTACTTAATGAATATGATTTTGTATAATTATGACATTTAATATTTATTTGTTGAAGGAGAAGAACCATGTTACAGTTAGGATTCTAACATGATCAATTTAAATAGTCCACATTTTAGTTCTTCTTGCAGCAGAGTCAGTTCTACTTGGATTCTTCTTATTTTTTCAATTATAGATTGCTTAGTCTTTATCACGCTTTGATAGATAAGGGAGTGGTGATTTATGATTTTAGTTTAGAGCCCTTGTTTTAATAAACTCCCCCATGCCTATATATGGCTCGGTGGTTGAGGCATTATGAATTATTTAATTGTTCAATAGTAGATATAGTTATTAAATTTTTTCTTGTTCTTACACATACAATGTTTATTGCTCAATCATGATTTCATGGATAAGATATTCTAGCAGAATCTTATGTGATATTCTGAAGTTGTGTAATGAATGGTTTTGAGTTTTTATGATTGCGTTGATCTAAGAAGCTAGATTTGGGCTAGTTTAGTGGAGATGGTCACTTGAGTAAGGGCTACTCAAGGTAATTGTACCTCACTCCATTTTCTATATAATTACTCCTATTATAGTAGTTATTTCATAAATGTGTGTTGTGTTAATTAGATTTCGTGTGTTACAATTGTAAAAGGATTCATGAAAAATTCTTGTTTCACATTTATACCTTAGTTTTCTTAAGCTCGTTGTACTCCAGAGTGTAGGTTTAGTTAACAATATTAGTTAAATTCCAACATTCTTCAACAGTAAACTAGTCATAGTCTTATATTGTAGGTACTTGTAGCAATATCATCAACATTACTTCTTTTACTGTTATGGATTTTTATGATTTCCCAACAAGTACAAATACCTATGCTAGGATGATTTAGGTAGTCTTAAGTATTTGAAAGTACATACAGTGCCAATACCATCACAAGCTTACTAGCCTTGGTTGATAATTCAATCAAGGTCTTTCGAAAGGTTCAAGTGGATTGTTCAGTTAGGTTTCCCCTTTGAATTATGTGATTGTCACCAAGTTTACTAGACATTAGTAGGGACTCTACTTTTTTGGTGCCACTGTCAGGGATGGTGCTACTTTCAAAGATTAGTTTATGTTATTTCCAAGCTTTCCTAGTTTAAAATTTTCTTTCAGTATTAGAATAATTTGGTTTCATTCATTCAAATACTAGAACATTTCACTAACAATGTGTAGGATTCATTGCTATACAAATTCATACCTATTGTATGAAGAGGTAGAGAGATGCTTTGGGAAGATTTCTACCCTCAAGTCAACAAGCTAGAGCAGATATTGGTGACCAAGATGATTAGAGTGAGGGTATTCCTGATGAAGAAATTTCCCTTTCACCAACATCTTTTGAAAATATAGAGGAGACCTTCCAAACCATAGCTAATGTAGCAGTGGATGATCCACCAGAACATGTGACTTTTGAATTTTCCATTACTAACCAAGAAAGGGCTATTGTCTTGAAGAATATACCTCCTTCAACATTGCCAATCTTCTATGGTTTGGTAACTGAGGATCCATACACATTCTTGTTCAAGTTTAATGTCTTATGTAGGAGCTATGATTGCACAACTGATGCTCATAGGATCAAGCTATTTCCTGCAACTTTGAAGGATGCTTCCATGAGATGGTTTATGGGACTAGGTAGAGATGTTATAGATTGAAACACTATGAAAAAAAAGTTCCTAGAAAAATACCAAGACTATTGTAGAGGAGTTGATAGGAGAAGAGATGAAATTTTTAGAACGACTCAAAAAGAGGATGAACCATTGGAGGATTATGTAGAGAGGTTCTAATTCTGCCTAAAGAAGAACCCACAAAATAGACTCTCAGAAGAATCCTTGAAGCTTGTGTTTTTAAGAGGAGTCAATGATGATTGCATGGATGCCCTTATTCTTATTGGGTCAAGGGATGTGTCTCAACTACCATTTGAAGAAATCTACAAGGTTTATAGAAACTATTCAAGGACCTTTACCAAAAGGACAACAGGGGAAAAAACATCTACCATTGACAAGACATCTTATGGGGTTTCAAGAGTAGAGTTAAGTAACCTATTTTCCAACATGAAAGAAGATATTATAAGTCATCTAGCTACTCAGTTGGACACTCTACATGTAAAGAAAAAGTAGGAGAAGGTTGAAGCAATACTTACTGAATAATGCCCCAATTGCAGACAAAGAAAAGACAACTGCAAGTGTAAAAGGGTGGCAAGTATTACATAAGACAAATTAGAGAAACTATATTTTCAACCACTGGAAGGTGAAGATGGAGAACTTGTTCTACATTGCACAAATAAATCCATGGCAACCAAGACATGGTATGCCACAAGACCCTTTAAATTTCAATACATCATTTCCAGTTGGTAATTATAATTTCTCTACTTGGAATACTCAGCCTTGGAAAAATACCCAAAACCAATGGAAAAACCATCAACAAAATTGGAACCAATAGCAACCAAATGTATGGCCACAACAAAATTTCCAAGGTTCTAAATACAACCCTCAATGGCCACTGCAGCAAAATCAATGACAACCACAATGGAAAAAGGGCCAGTAGTGGCAACACCAAAATATGAGTTACCAACAACCTTTGTTGCCTTCTCAGCCACAATAATAGACCATCATGCTCAATCCATCAAAACCAACATCTCAGCTACCAAGAGCACCATAATTACCCACCCAACCTGCACCTAACCCCAATAGCAAGCTTGTCCAACATACATACACTAATGATGCTATTCAATACCCTACTTATGGGGTAGAGGTGAGTGATGTCTACCTCAGGTCAAGGAAAACACTGGTTGGGCCTTCATCCCCTCAAATTACTAAGATGGTAGATGAGGAACCCACAACTAAAGCTTTAGACAATTCACCTTTGGAGCCTAGGTCAAATTAGGTAACCCAGACTATTTCAAGTCTAGAGCCTCCATTCCCTAAATGTTTATCCATTCCAAGACATCATACCCAAGTTGAGACAAACCTATTGGGTCAGCTTAAGGATGTAAGTATCAAAATTCCCCTCATTCAAGCTATCAAGGATATTCCAATTTATACGAAGACAGTAAGAGACCTTTATCTTAAAAAGCCAAGGAGAAAGAGGAAAGACTCTTAGACACTTCATGTCCTAGGGAACCTTGCTAACATTATGTTAGGGAATATAACTATCCCTAAATATACATACCCTAGAAGTCAAGTAGTGGATGTTAAGATAAATGGGACCCTTATCAAAAACGTCTTGATTGACTTAGGGGCATCCATTAATTTCATGACTAAGGAAACAATGCAACTAATTTAGTTAGCTAATTTTAGACCCACACCAACTATTTTACAGTTGGCAAATAGCTCAACAATGAAATCTGAGGGGATCATTGAAGACTTAGTCATAGCATTAGATTCATGGAGTATCTTGCAAATTTCATAGTCTTGTAGCCAATGGCCAACCTTGTAGGATATCCACTTATTTTAGGAAAACCATGGCTAGCAACAACTAACAAATTCATAGGTTGTAGGTTTGGGAACATGATAATGTTAAATGGAACCATGACCAAGAAATTGGTCCTCTATCCATCAGCCCAACCTCATGAAAATCTAGAGAAAACTATATGACCTACCTTGGATGAAGAAGGCCACTATCTTTGTAGACTCTCATGACTATTGAACGAAACCCCCTGTTGAAAAATCAAGATGAGGATGACTTAATTGACCACATCATATAGAATAACAATGGTAGGGACCTATAATAACAGGACTATCTTTCACGTCTGCAGGATCCACTGCAAAATATTATACCTACAAATTCATTAGAAGAAGTATCCAAACTTTTCCATTCTCTACTGCCACAACAATGTGTCCTAAACATTAGTGGACTTGACCTTTCTTTTGTACAATATGCATCCAAGACATTGAAAATAATTCCAAGGAAAATGTTGAATGTTAACAATGGACTAACTACAGAATAACAAAATTCCCTTAACATTGTGTTGCAAGCACATGCAACAACCTTTACATGGGACTACCATGACATGAAGGGGATTGATCCATACCTGTGCAAGGTCGAAAAAGTGGTTGTGGAAGGGAAATCAACACTAGTGATAATTGCTTTGAGGATTGACAACCTATAGAATTGGAAGTTGAAGGATATTTTGGAATTAGCTATACAGTGCTTGGATATTTTTAACTTGACATCATGATCATTCATACTTATAGGGAAGGGAATAGGGAATCCAAATATTTAGCTAATCTAGGTGTAGATGGAATTGGGTTAAAAGAACTTGGACATAGAATCATGGCTTGGGACTAATGTGGGGTAAGGTTGGACCTAGGTGTGTTGGTTGTGTGAAACAAATTATGAAACTTGGAAAATAATCATCTGATCATTAGGCATGGCTTTCCGCAATCATTGGTGTGGATAGCCAATCAAGGTAATACTGATAATGTTACTTCTACATACATTGTTAGTCATAAAATGTTGTTAGGTGAGTGGGGTGGGAAAATGAATTTTACTAATGGCCTATTGATCAATTCTTGTTGGGTTTGATGGAAATTGGTAACACTCAAAGTTTCAAACTAATGGCACCATAATCACCAACTTGTTCCACCTGCAAGATGGCATTCATAAACATGAACATTCCACAAATTTTTGTTTGGTGGTATATGACTTGAAAGGCAATATCCACAGAGAAGATTTTTTTTATTTACAACTTTGTCATGGAGAATGTATCTATTGGAAAAGTATCATGGTGCAGGTTGTAGGGTCTAGCAATCATTGACAAGCCAAATTTTGGTTACTTTGCATTTCAGATCTTAACACCCAAAAATGCTTAGGATAGTCATAGTTGTATGCCTGACAAGAATGAAGTAGTTTCAAAATTTGAAATTTCGATAACAACGTTGAATTCAAAGGGGATAGGAATGTTAAAATCATAGTTACACACTGTAAATTTTATGAGGTTGGATTTTTTCACTATTGTGTAGCTTGCCACATTGGATCCAACATGGATGCCATTCTAGGAAAAGCTAGATTTGACACCATATTACTTCTTGGCATCATGAACATAAGAACGTGGTGCAGGAGCACCCTCATGCTCAAATTTGGGTTTTTGTCTTGTTTTGTGCTGTTTGATGTAAATAAGGTCATTTTAGACCATTAATGATCATTTAGAGTCATTCAAGACCATTTTAGAATGCTTTGGAGTCATAATGCAAATGATGTCAAAAAAATGTCAAAATTGTAAAATTTGTCATTGTGAAAGTTGTCAAAAATGCATTAAGGTTACAAATTTGATTAGGAAGTTAGTTGTGGGTGGTTGGTAGTTGGAAAATGATTGGGAAAGCATAAATACATGTTGTAAACATGAATCCCAATGTTGGGAAGGTTGGAAAATATGGAATGAAAGTTGGAATCAATTTGAAGCAAATTTTATGTGCATTTTTCCTATAACAGTCATGTTCTTTCATGTGGTGCAGATCTGTACAACCTTTGTATGACCTGCACGTGGTATGGTTGGAAAGATAATTGAGTTAGATTTCATTTGGTTTTGGTTTGGTTAAATTTCATTAAGTGGTGCAGATCTATAAACCTTTGTATGACCTACACGTGGTATGGTTGGAAAGATAATTGAGTTAGATTTCATTTGGTTTTGGTTTGGTTAAATTTCATTAAGTTTAGAGAAAGTTATAGGATTTTTTGTAACAACAGGTCTGAATTTTCCCTAGGGTTTCCAATGAACAATAAAACTCCATATATTTTCTTCCCTCCATCAAAAATCTTTAAAAATTGGTGAAATTTTTTGTTTTGAGGGTATCTAAAAACCCTTTAGAGGAAATTTCATATTTTTCCATCTTTATGAAGTTACTAATGAAATTTTTCTTGCATTTGGGTGTAGATAGTCCAAAAAAAACCATCTTAGAAGTAGGATAGTCAAATTTTGAGCCCCTTCATACAAAGCAACCCTACCTTATTTTTGGATATGTGTAAGAATGGCCAAATGGGTCTCCTTTTCTATAGATCAGCTCTGAGTCAAAAGATATGTCCAATTTTCCTTTTTGAAAGGTTACAAACAAGAATGAGGGTTTGTGAAGGAAAACCCACTTTTTGATGAACAAAGGCACTTGTTTAAGGTTGTTTTGAGTTTGATTACCCCTTCTCTGCATCAAAACAGTTGGAAGTGGATTCTCGATAATCATAATACATAAAAGCACCTCACTAGTGGTCGTATGTGAAGCGAATTTACATGAAAAATGGAAGTGGGGCAAGTCTTGAATAACTTATAAACACGTGGGTTGACAGTGTAAACGTCAATTTCACACAATTAATCGAAGAAGCATTATGTACGAAATTCTAGCACCTTTGGCCCATATTTTGGCCCTCATTCTTTGACACTCAACAATGTGTATTGGAGATTGAATGCTTCATTGGATTTGACATTACATAGGGAGGTAAGAAATATCTAGATGTACAGCCTGGTGACAACCCCCAACATGTGTTGTCATTAAAAGGATATGTTAGGCAAATTTGAAAGACCCGTTTAAATCAGTGAAAGTTTAGCCTAAATATCAATTTTCCCTCTAAGATTTGTGGATGGTAGAGCTCTTCAAATTCACTTTTTGGATGTCAGTAGAGACTATTATATGTAGCAGTATAAATACATCGATACATTTAGTAAGCGAAATATGGAAAATGGTATTTCTCAGGGCAGTGACTAATCAACATCTCAAACATATTTTGATCGAAGCAAATTTATGACCATTATAGTAGTTAAGGTGGTGTTGGGTAAAGAATGTAACAACCCCGGTGTTTTGCTTAGAAATTTTTTGAATTTTTTACCTCAAGAGTAACTCCATGATGCTGTAACATAGCAATAATTTTTTTTCTTTCCATAATGTAAATTATATGCACAATTGAAATAACACTATTTCCAAACTTCCATTGCATTCCATTGTAATTTCACAAATCTTTCCATAACATAGATGTCATATTGTATGAACTCAAGTTTTATCATTCATGATTACATCCTTCCATATAAATGGGTACATGATACATTCATAGCTCTTATGAGCTTCATCTAGCAATAGATATACAAACTGATCTCGATGCCATCGCATTGGTGCTTACCTTCTTGATGTCCTTACTCGCTAGTGCATACACTCCAACTATCCCTAATGCTAGCACAAAAATCCACAAACCTCAGCCACCAACTGGTGAGGAGAATCATCACTCAAGCACTTTTCCACCAACCACAAACTCAAATATAGTGTCCCACACATCTGTCACATATGAAAAGATGGCCCTACCATTTGATGAAGAGATTGGTTGGTAAAACTCATAACAATAGCCTATCTAAGCTTAGTATTGTGTCCTACATGTCTAGAACTTGTAAACCCACAATCTAGGACTAGCACGCAAATAAATGGATCATGGTGAATTGACAGTGTAAATAATGGCAACTTACACTACTTTGGCCAAAGTATTCTCACCCAGTACTTCGAGTGATAGTCTCCCTATTCACATACTCTTCTAAAGCTTGGTGTGGATTATGACCATGCATATACTATGCTTAGGAAATTTCCTTCCTTAGGTAATCCCTAACCTTATAAATAACCTAATCCCCTTTTCCAAAAACACTATGGTATCCCTACCAATATAAGCATAAGTAATTTCCCCCTTCAATGGATATTCTACTTCCTAGGCATAACATACAAGCTTTCCTAGTCCACAAATTAACTTTACATAGACAAGCTATTTGCTTTAAAAGACAACCTAGTCTCAAGTATAACTTTATAATCTAAAGTTTAGCTACATAAGCTTCATCTAATCATATATTATTCATAAATAACCAACTCCAATCAGTAACATATCACATGAATAAGTGGTTCTCATCAAGAGAATGGCCACATCAATGATGGATCTCAATCGAATAGTAACCATAGCAATAGATGACTCCAATCAAGAGTATATCCCCTTAGTAAAAAGAGTTAATCAAAGTAGAATCTTGTCAACAATGTGACTTTGTTTCAAGAGCGTAAAGTAACTAACCAAGTAGCCACTTTAACTCAATTAGTGTTATCAAGTATGTTAACCTAATCTATGTGTTCCAACAAGAACAACATACAACCCATCCAAGAAAGTTATCCTTAGCCTATTGGTTCTAAAGGGTAATCAAGTAAATATTCCAACCTAATAGATTAATCTTAACCTAGGTTTCCATATATATATATATATATATCACCCCAAATAGGTTACACCCAACCTAGGGTTTTTATCCAGTAGTTAAGAAATGATCAAGTGATCATACTAGCATAGATTAATAATGACTCATCTTATCATCTCCTCCAAACTATTGATGTACAACTAAACCTTATCATTCCTAAGGTTTCCCATCATCATAAGCCTATAGTGTCAAGTCACTTTGTGACATTCATACATTTCACATAATGAATAACCCTTAAGCTATTCTTGTTTAACCATATCTAGTATAAATATACCTATGACAAATAATCTCTCCTATTATAGAGTGAATACAAACAATTCACATAAAAGCATAAAATAACTTCTTTCATTTTCCAAAGAAAATGCTATAAACTCCCAAAAGCAAGTATTCTCAATTAAACATACAAAACACAGTCTTTCATAAATAGAAATAAGAGAAGACTAGATCCCCATTCCTATATACACTTATTCCAATTGACATATATGTTGTTTAGCCTTCCAACAACAACTTGCTTGCTTCTATAAATCCTAAATACTTCACTATGACTTCTCTCAAGATGGCAATATGTACTCTTAAAGTAACTCTCACACTATAACTCTCAGCTCATAGGATAAACAACTCTCAAAAAATATGTAGCAATATAAGTTTGCAATAGAGTGCATTCCAAATAAGAGAGCTTTCCTCTCTATTTATAAAATAAAAAGAGATATTATAGCCTATAGAAGAGGCATGCAAAATGACAACTTAATCCATGCAAGTCGACTCACTTAACTCAGCTAAAATGTGGCAAATAAGCAAAGAGTATACTCAACATATAATGTCACAAATCAACCTATATGGTTGACAACAACAAAAGACTAGTTCAATCTGCACATGTTAAAATGATGACAATTGAATTGCATCAAAGATGGACTTCTACGCGACTCACTTAACTCAGCTAAAATGTGGCAAATAAGAAAAGAGTATACTCAACATATAATGTCACAAATCAACCTCTATGGTTGACAACAACAAAAGACTAGTTCAATCTGCACATGTTAAAATGATGACAATTGAATTGCACCAAAGATGGACTTCATATTTTGGTGCCAAGTATGCAACCATTCTCCCTATTTGCTTTGTGTGGCTTTACTCATTGAAACAATCTACAGTCATAATGCAACACATGCTCAATGTTGACTAAGTATAAGCTTTGTAGAAAATAGAGGAGTAAAGAGTCATTTGGCACATAAATAATACTTTGACCAATTACTTGTATTGTTGTACATGTTTCCTATTCTCATGCATTTCACTTTATTTAGCAGTTGGTATCTATTTCATCACTTTATATAATAACATTCAATGTTTAGTAATTTACTGTTTAATAATTCAAAAATGCATTGTCCATAGTATCGACTATGGTTCATTATCCATATTGACCATATTACTGTGCATTATATAGCATGTAATTCGACCCTTATTCAATGCTAATACATGATATATTCAACCTTTAAGCATTACATTTATTAATCGTTCTCTAAGGCTGCACCATAGTCTTGGTTTTGGCTACAACATACTTTTAGCATTTAAACTAATAGTTGCATTTATCCCATGTGCTCAAGGTAGGCATTGATATTTCCATTGCCTTCACTCTTGTTTGACAAAGTCTTTATAGTGATATCATACTATTCATAGTGTACCTATGTGCTATCCAAATAGGCAACGATCTACTTTGTATAAAGAGATCTCTCTTACTAATACATGCGCTTATGAATACTTATATTGTATTCTAGGTATGCTATATATATATATAAAGTATAACTAATATACATATACATATTCTTGACTCATATGATAACAAATATAAATTATTCAATATCTCGAATGCATACATTCAAATTATCATTTCTATTGAACAATATGCGTGTGAATATATATACACTCATACACATATATATACATATATATTTATGTTCAATTATATAATAATGATATATATACTTATACATATATACTTGTACTTGCAATGTACGTTTTTGTAACATGCTTAACACATATTCCTATTCTCGTTGATATGCATATTCATCAAGTGCACACACATATACACACATATATATACACAATCATTTCCTCGTGTATGTATATCCTTGAGTATTTCTACTTACATACATGTGCATTTGCTAATCCTCTCATACACGGGTCCATGTTTATATATATACATGCTACAATTAACACTCATATGAATCAACGTAAAGATAACCATTCATAAAGCCAAAAGACTCAACCCAAAGAACAATCAACACAATTAAGGATGACCATCTAATTCCAATAATCCAAGACTAAGATGAAGGGTTTACTTACCGCATCACATTTGACTCGACCATTCTATTATGAGTGTGTGTGTGAGCTCAGATAGGTTTGGTTTAGGGTTATCTAACCAATCACTTCTCCTGAGTGATACTTCCCCTCCCTTTCAGAGGATTGAACCTGTCCCTGCAACCAACTCAGTACATTTGCAATGGTAGTTAGGCATTCATAAAAAAACCATATGCATCATAAAACTTAAGTATAATCATATAGTAATACATGTTCAACATAATTAATCTTTCTTGAGGAAATAATACCTCAATACCTATTTCAGTATTCCATTCATTAACAAAAATATCAAAATCATGATTGCATTTACCATCCTATTTATTCATGTGGGTAAAAGTAAATCAGTAATAACAAGATGAGGTGTGACAAAGAATTTATGGAGGAAGGGGAATTTTATCACGTAGATAAAAATATCGCCTCCAGATTCCTAGAGATGCTTATGGACCTGATTGTTTCAAAGGTGGAGGCAAAGGTGTTAATGGACAAGTTGTTCAAAGAGGATCTATTGGGGGGTTGAGAAGAAACCCTAGATGAAGCTACTTTGGGTGTGGGAGTACCATGCCCTCAAGACATGGCATTGCTAGAGATTCTAGGGGAGGTAGTGAAATACTTACCCTTTATTCTGGATTTGAAGGGTTTTACATTGATTGAGCACAGGAGGAAGGTTGTGGTTGGAGTAAATTTTTTGAAGATGAAGCTACACATTACCCTGGTGCAGAGCCCTAAATGGATTACAAAATTTAGATCCTTTTGTGAAGGACAATGGCTTCATCTGAAATGTAAGGGTTTCATGTGGGTAAATTTTGTATAATATATGTATGTTTTTGACTCTCGATATATGTTACAAATCTATTGCTGGTAACAATCAGAAGCTAGACCATGCGTGGTCATTTTGGGATTGCATAGTTTTAGGTGATATAGGGTGGGGAAGTCAATAGTAGGAAGTCTTGCCTCCATATAATGGCTACACTATAATGGAAGTTTGATGCCCAAGGGGCCACCAATGTAATTTTGACTTTATTAATAAAATTTCTACCTTACGTATCAAAAAATAATAATTATAATAATTATTATACATGTATCGCTCTCTAAAAAATTATAAGTGTGCCTATAAAAGATATCCATTTATTGCAAGAAACATATATCCATTAATAACTAATATCCATTTTGCTTTGGTGTTTACCATAGTAATTGTACTTTTTGACAACCCAAGCAAAAAGTCAAATGTGATTTTTGTGATTTTCCTTCCTCAAGTCATATTTTTTTACATCATCATTGTTTGGCCCCCCAAGATCTTGCACAAGCACCCCATCCCCCAAAATCCTTGTTTTGAATTCATGTTGTCCAATGTGACCTGAGCCTATGTCTAAGAATTCCACTAGGATAGATGTGATCATATATGAGGGATAAAATACTTGAAACTTATAATTCATGGCCATATATTTGGATGCACTCATATATTATTCCTATAATAGCTAAAACACATGATAATTAAAATAAATTTCAAAGGAAGAGTCATTAAAAATTAATTTTTATCATTTTATAGGCTGGCAAGAAAATGGGATTGGGAAGGACAAACAAACTATGAAACATTAGCACAAATCTTCAAGAACACAAAAAACATGCAAGTGAACATATAGTGTGGATAAGTAGAGTTCAAAGGGGATTCTAAATTTTGGAATATTATGGACATCTTCTCCAACTTTGTAGACAAAAACATTCTTGCTTCTAGGGAGATTCAAAAGTTGGAGGCAACTTAAGACATTGGAATATTAACATCCACCCTTTCAAGTTCCCAAAACCCTCAAATTTTTACTTTGTGGAAATATGGAGCTTGAGAAGACTTGAGGAACAAGGAAGCTTGGTAGAGGTCCTTCCAAGTTCTACAAACTCATAAGTCTTCACCATGTGGATATGTCGAGTCCAAAAAAAATATAGCATCTTGATCAAAATAGGTTTCGATGGAGATTATACAAGCTACCTAGGGAAACAATTCTACTCCATTTAAAATTTATGTGATCATTATACATGTGCCCTAATAAATTCTAAGGAATTCAATTCTATTGAACACACCCAAATACTGAGAGGGGGGTAAATCAGTATCTTCAAAACATAAACCCTTTCAAATCATAAACCCTTCAACAATACACAAATTTAGATTCTTACCAAGATCAACAACTCATTCATAGACCAACAACACTTAATATAATTAGTAGAAATGAAAGATAAGACAATGAACACACGTTCACAAGATAAAACCATATTTATGTGGAAAACCCAAGAAGGGAAAAACCATAGAGAGAAATCTCTCAATATAGAAGCTCATTGCTTACATAATTACAATTTTAAGGCTCATTGCCTATGGAATTGCAAGCTAAGGCACATAACCTTAGGAAAAGATACAAGGGACTTGCAATATTGAGGTACACAAACCCAGGGCAAGATGCAAATTACAAAGACCTGATGAGATTCACTATCTCAGAGCAGGATACATGAAGAATATAAAATTATAACATTTATCAACAATACACTACTAATTGAGGTGTTAAAGCTCATTTCTCTTTTCTTTTCACAAATCACTAATTCAATTCATATTCGCACATCACCACACTCACAAATCTTGAATTTGATTTATTCTTACATTTATATCCTCTACAAGATCTCAAAAAATCAATTATGTCGACCAAAAAGAAGACAAATAATGATTTCAACAAGTCGGCCACAAAAATATAATATGGCCCTATCCAAAAGATAGAGAGGACTAAAAAAAGTCTTATTACATCTTCCAATGTGGTCCCAAATAACTCACATGTTGGCACACATCGACCCAATCCGACAATAAAGAAACATGTAGCACAATACCAATCATCCCAAAAACACACTTGCAATTGAATTTACTCAATTTACTCTCAAAAGATAGGTTAGGACCCAATTAGATCTTAACACAACTTCATATGCTGGTGCAGACCCCCAATAACACAACAGAAGCAAGATAATAAGCCATGTCGGTCAGATATGCACAAATTGTCCAAAAAACCAACTCAAAACAATATGCGGCACCAAAAGGACCAACCATTGACATGTGGACCACAAAGAGATGTTCTAAGAACATCCAACAACACTTCCAGAAACTGCTTTCACACTGTCATGCCACAAACATCCACCACAAACCAAACATGAACCAAACACTTTATCCTAGAAGTACATAATACATAACCATGAGATAGAACATTAACAAATCAACTTGCGGACCTCCTCAACACATGAAAATAGAATTGAGACACTAAACAAGAACTGCGAGCATGTCCACCAATCCATAGGAGTAGAGACATCAATGTAGATAAATGTAGAGCATTTTTTGGACAAGTCGAAACTACCAACTCACTGCAATTACTAGAAACCTCCTCAACAACACTGGTGACCTTAAAAGATAGGAGTGAAACATCCATAAAACACAAATACTGAATCCCAAACTGTAAAAATATATCTTCAACAACAAAGGAATACAAAGCATTCTCACAAATAGCCTTCAAAGCATCTTCTTAAAATAAAATAATTTCACCAACTTGCGAAGACCAAAACTTCCTTGTAGCAACACATACTTCCTCAAGAACAATAGGAGAGGTCATACAACATATTTATGACTATGAACCCCCAATCTATGTACCTACAAAACAAAGAGATTAAACACCCTAAGTTAGATATTGCAAGTATAAACAAGGATTCCCCATGGAATCCATTTACAATTCAAACTAGGAATGAAAATATGCAAGAACACAATACAAGAGATAAACCAAAGATGAAATACTAATTTAAATAGCAAACTCTTGATCCCATGGGGGAATTGGTGCCAATTTGATGTGGAAATTTGGCCCTTTCCCAATTCTTATGATTGCAAGCTTCGATATGTAGAGTTGATGATGAACTTTGATCCACTTTTGATGATGAATGATGAAGACTCCAAGCCAAATCTGCAAAAGAACCTAGCTATGAACTCAATGGTGTGAAACTTGATAGATATTTGAGCATGGTAACTTTACTCAAATTGTGGATGATGAAATGAGGAGAGGAGCTCTTCATTTATAGGATTTCAAGATGGATGAAAGCCCAAATTTGAGCAATGTGGGACAAACTTTCATCCAAGGATATGGTGCCACTTGTCAAGCTATGAATGGATGATGGTTGTGCAAGATTTGGGGTTTGTGCCAATAAATACCAATATTTGAAATTCAAATTTGTTGAAATGACATGTAAGAGGGAAGGGAAAATGCAATAAATGTCACTTGGCTCAAGGCAAAGGATATGTAAGAGATCTTAAATGCCTTGTTGGATGTACATGTTGACTTGGAATTTTTGAATTCAAATTGAGAGAATATTCCAAAAGATGTCATGTGAGGGAAAATAGGGATTTTAATAAATGAATTAAATCTATTTTCATGTGCAACTTGCATTATCTATAGGATGTGACATGAGATGAGGTTAAATTAATCAAGGGTTAATTAATTTAACAAGAGATTAGATGATGAGACTTATTTGACTCAAATTTATGGATTTATTTAAATTAGAAAAGAAAGGAATATGATAAGAGGCTAATTAAATAAATATTTTAATTTATTTAATCAAAAGGGATGGTGTTAGATTAAATCAAATAAGGTTTTAATTTATTTAATTTAATGGATAGACTTTAGAGATTTAATCAAATAAATTGATTATTTAATTAAATAGGGATATTAGATTGATTGATTTATTTAATTAACAAGAGAAAGTGACTTAATTAGACAAAATGATTTATTTAATTAAGAGACAAATATTGATGAATTTAATTAGATAAGGGAATTTGATTAAACAGTTAGACCGAGGGATGATTTAGGAAGAAATGGTGTTAGTAAGTCGGGATCAGGTGCACGATGTCAAATCAATATATTTTCGATGTCTACATTTTTCCCCTCTTTGAAGCAATGCACTTGTTGCGTTGGTTCAAATAATACACAATCTTGATCAAAGCCAAAATTTTCAATTATTAAAAACTTGCCCCACTACTGCATGGCGAGAGAAAACATGCCATTATGATGCCCCCTCAAGAGATTGGACGAAAATTTCAATTTTTTTGGGTGATCTCGCAAAAAAAGGTGACTAAGTGCCCAAGAGGTCCGAAAGGGGTCCAGGAGGCTAAAAACATGTCTAAACGCAATAAAATGATGAAAAAAAGCCTCAAAAGGATGAAAACAGGTTCGGGGGTCCAAAACCCTAGCAGGACAGCCCTAGAGGGTCAAAAAAACCCTAATTTTTAGGCTTAAAAGGGGTCCGAGGGGTCACTTTCAAGTCATTTTCACACACCTCCACTAGCAAACCTCAAGATTTGAGCTTTGACCTCCTTGCGATATGGCACAACGACAAATTCCTCTGCACATTTCTGACCGAGTTCGAACCTACCAGCGGCCACCTGGCATCGGTGCCCTGGTATGTGATCCTTACCTTAGCTTAAAATTTTTATTTTAGCGCATTTATGACATGTTTTAGGGAGAGCTCACCTCGAGCGGCACTATTATAGCGCTGCTCGGTGTTTAAAGTGCACTTCTTTTTTCCTTCTTGCGTTGCAGTGCACTGTTTAGCACCGCAATGGTGCAATTGGGAATTTAAAAACTCCACCGCTAGGCTCGGGCTCGGCTCGGACTCGGCGGGCCAGTTTGGAAAAGTGGGTCGTGACGGCACCCTTTTCATGAAAAGTGCGACGCTGAGGGCTAAAGTGTGACGCGGCGGCTTGGTTTAATGAAATTCTAGGTCCAGCGTTGGAGTTTGAGAAAACTCAAACTGCGACACCTTCACAAACTGCACCGTTGGATTCAAGTTTGGAGCGTTAGGCTAGGATTTTTTTCAAAATTTTCAACATGCTGACTTTCCTTACTGTAGGATGGACCCAGGGAGCTCTATTCTAGGGAGCACCGGTCGTGGGATTTGGTGAGTGTTCTCCAAAACTTCAGCGACAGAGATCAGGATCGGCTGGGTGCTGCAGGACTATGGCACATTGCGTACGCAGCACCCGTGCACACACATCTCGGGATGCTATCAGCACTTGCAGAGCGGTGGCATAGTGAGACGTCGTCATTTCATCTTCCCACTGGTGAGTCGACTATCACATTGGAGGACATCTGATGCATTTTACGATTGCCCATTCATGGCCGCCGGGTGATCTATGACATGGAGGAGGGACACGCTTGTTGCACCCGAGTCCTCGCCACCTGAGACATCATTTACTGTGAGGGACAAATCGAGTTAGAGAGGTATAGAGTGATTGCACCTCCCTTCTATTGGGTGATTGCGGTGATCATTTCAGGTTTGGTTGCCCCAGATAGACGAGGGTGGTACTTCAGTCTTGGATGGGGATACTGCTAGGAGAGGATGGTCCGGGACAGGTTGGTTCGATTTGCATGGGGGCCTGTGCTTTTGGCCTCACTCTACAGGGATCTGCACGAGTACGTGTATGCGGATGGCAGAGCACTGGGAGCTGGGGTGACTCTTTTACACATTTGGGCATGGGAGCACATTTATGTGCTACGTCCATGGGTTGTTCCAGTTTTGATGGGGGCAAAGGATGCCCTAGTGGCATGGTACAGAGGTGGTGTGTCTTTCACACACACTCGAGAGCACAGGATCCCGTATTGGAGGCGGGTCATAGATGATATGCTCATATTCACATGGAGACCATGCCTCGGTCAGCCTGGATGGGCTGATGATGCAAACCAGCTCTTCTACTACCGGCAGGATAGATACATGTAGGGCTGAGAGCATACTATGATAGAGAGGTACTTGCCCGGGCGTGTACAACGTCAGTTTGGGGAGACGCAGGATCGACCAAATGATGGCCATGTTGTCGTGTTTGCATGTAGCATGACACAGGTGGCATGGGGGCCAGGTATTCCTACCATAGAGGCGGTTGACAGTTTCTAACATTTGGTGGTCCGACCCTGGGCCTACGATTAGAGATTGGCAGATCTGGGCACTACACAAGCATATAGGGATTGGTTTCGGCCTCCCCTCCAGTTGACTATTCTAGGTGAGGACCCAGAGGCACACAGGATCAGAGGTAGGGGCAGAGGACGAGCATGAGGGCGAGGTCCGAGGATCGAGATCCATCGGGATCCACTAGAGATGTCCCTAGTTCCACCAGATCATGAAGATGTCCCTATGCAGGACCAGTAGCAGGATCCGCCAGTCCCACCACCATGAGCAGAGGGTGAGGGTCAGGTTCCTGTATAGCCACGGGCACAGCCAGTAGGGTAGGCAGATGCATGGGATGCCTTGATTTTGGAGCTCAGGCACAAGTGCAGGCAGTGATGGTTGAGAGGGACCAGGCACGGGCTGAGAGAGAGTAGCTCAAAGTGGAGAGAGATCAGGCTGTACAACAGCGACAGGTCACCGAGCTACAGGCAGCTACAGAGCTGGCCATAGGCAATAGATAGAGAGCATGACAGCCGCTTCGTCCTCCCAGGGTATAGTGCCGGTCCGATCTTACAGGGAGGCCGTTCGAGAGGCAAAGTACTACTGCCAAGCCTATCACGACCATGTTCCTAGAGCAACCTGGGTTCCAGAGTACTCAGAGCGGGCTAGTCAGAGACCACTAGAGGGTCATGGTGATAAGGGCAAGGGTAGCATCCACAGAGATCGAGCATGATTCAGATGATACATATTTTTGGTGCCTTATGGGCTCATTTTTGATAGCCCTGATGGGCATTTTTGTACCAATTGACATACACATATAGTGATCCGATTATTCTTGTACTATGATAGTGATATGGATGCTATGATATATATATGAGCTGATTTTGATGTGATGCCATGTATACTCATTTATTTATGCATGTATGATTCCTCTTTTATATGTTATGGATGCATTTATTTCTAATGATGTATGTGATGCGATGATGTGCAATAATGTGTATGACTTAATTATGAGATGATTTATGAATGTAATATGATGTGATGGTCGTGATATGATGCAAATGGTTTTATGAGATGATTTTTTAGAATAACCAATGTTATTATCCTAAATGATGTATGTGATGCAATGATATGTCAATGCAAAGTGATATGCTAATGTGTAATGAATTAAATGCTTATATGCCTATTTGTTTATGATTATGCAATAAATGATTATGAAATGATTTTATAAATGTTATGTGATGATTTAGATGGTAATGTGAAATGGTTATGAAGTGCAAATGCAATGTTTATGCAATGATTAATATAATGCTATGAGATGCTATGTAATGGGTGAAATGCGATGATATGGATGTACCTATTTATATGATGATGAGAATGTGATGTTTTGCATATGATATGCAATGCAATGTGCTAATGATATCTATATGATGTGCTTATGTAATATGCTAATGATGTGTGGATGCAGGGTCGATGGTGATGATGGTGATGATGAGCAACTGTTATAGTACCTTGGTTAGCGTGGTTAGTAAGAAAAGAAGAAGTCATTTCAACAAGATGCATGATGACACAAATGCAAACGGTAATGATGATGATGATGATTTGCCGAGGAATTGGGATTTTCAAAGGGCCAAATTTTCTTATGTTTGATAACACACACAGTACGATGCATCAAGGTATAGACAACTAGGATGGCGTGGTACTTAGTGTGATGAACTTTGAGTCAACAATCATATAGGAGTAATCTTGTTCACACCTGACATACAGAAACCTTGCTAGGATGCACTTCAGAAGTTTCAGACATCTCGGACCAAAACACAGAAAGGTAAACCTATCCTTGTAATAGTCAACAAGTTTTCCTAGACCTCTTCCATATATGCCTAACAAAGCAAGTATTCACTGAGGTTATATTGCAAGAACATCCAACAAGCACAACAGACAAAAGATAATGATCGTTGCCCCATTCCTATTTCTCTAAATCTGTTGTTTTTGGGATATCATTGAGATGTCCTTGGAATGAGCGCAAAATAAGATAAGTTAAAAGAAAAGATCAAGTAAATAAACAGACTAATGCTCTTCAAAAAGATGTGCTTTCTAAGATGATAAGCGAAACTTATTGCCAAAAGATAATGCCCATTGTAGGAAGGATTCATCCTAGGACATGTTAGTGGATGGCGGCACGTCATTTCGTTTATGAGGGATGATTGATATGGGACAAATTCAGATGATGGTGTTACCAATACGAAGAGATGACCAATTTGTTTACTCACTGACCTAGACTTAAGACTTGGCGTTTTTGAGTTCTACTTTTAAACCTGCTAGACTTGTTTCGAATTGTTTCACCAAAGGTTGAGGATGACAATCCGTTTATTATGGATGGTGCTTATTGCGGGTACAGGTGAGATGAGGCGGATGGATTTTTTTTTCAGATATTTAGATGTTTTTGATGTTTTGAAATGTTCTGAGGCTGTTTTTGATATTTTTTGGATTTTGATTTTTTGGATTTTCCAATGTTTTTGGGATTTTTTGAGATTTTGACCAAGAGACTAACCTAAAGACCTATCCTAGGGGTCTCAAGGGCTGGTCAGTAGACGATCCTTGCCTACATTATACACGCAGAGACCACATAGTTCAACTGATGACTTGACCGAGTTACAAATGATGATATATGTGATGAAGTGTCAGTTTATTATGACGGACTCCTATAGGACTGACCTAAATGTCTCGGGGGATGATCAAAGATCAACCTTGCCTACATTCAAGCTTAGAGATGACATAGTTCGACAAGACGACCCTATTTTTTGACTTTTTGACAAAATTTTTGACTTGTTTTTGGATTTTGATGTTTTGAATGTTTTTGGATTTTTGATTATCTGATGTTTTTGGCTTTTTTGATGTTTTGATGTTTTTGGATTTTCTAATTTTTTGATGAATTTAAGACCATACACGAATCTGATCCGATGAGAACATGCCCCCAGCGTGATGCAATAGACTACCTCGATAAAGGCAGGACAAACTGACCTTGAGGATGGGCCGAGTAGTACTAGGAGGGATCATGATACGAACACAGGACCAAGCTATGGTGCGGATGCGAGTGGATGAGTGATGGGTGGAGATGTGAATGCGATGGATGATGGGAGCGAAATGGAGGGATAATTTAGATCAAGCCATAAGGGTCCTAGTGGAAGGAAAGTGCTTATTTACACAAGGCGCCTATTTGCCAGGTTTTCACCGAGGTACTTGCCCAAAGTGCCACCGAAGTGGTTTTCACTAGAGGACAATTTTTTTTGGATTTTTTTGGATTTTTTGCTTTTTTTCTTTTTTTGTTGTTACCAAGACACTTGTTTGCCAAGTTTTTGCCGAAGTAACCATTTTTTCAGGACTTTTTATGATTTTTTGGATTTTTTGGTTCTATACCTTGAAGAAATTAGGCATAAAACTTTTTGAGATGGGAGCTATTCATGGGCTCCTATAGAGGTTCCCCTTCGGGTGTTGATAGCTGATATGCCCCTGATTTATAGCTTGTTGTGATGATGAAAGGCCCTAACCAATTGGGTTTGAACTTGCCTTTGCTACTGGGATTTGGGACATTCTTCTGATTTTCTTTTAAGACCATTTCTCCGACTTGGAAAGTCTTACTTCTAATTTTCTTGTTGTAGCTTTGTTTGAGTCTATTTTGATAGGCTTGCAGATGATTCAAAGCATCTATGTGTCTCTCATCCAATAACTCCAGTTCATTTAATCTTGACACCCGGTAGTCCTCATCAGTGATGAGATTTTGCAATGATATTCTAAGGGATGGGAGCTCGATCTCAATGGAGAGTACAACCTTTGATCCGTAGACCAAGGAGAATGGGGTGACGCCAGTGGGTGTGCGGATGCTGGTTCGATAAGCCCAAAGGGTGGGATTAAGCTACAAGTGCCAGTCACGACCTGCGTCATTGACTATTTTCTTAAGGATTTTGAGGATGGTTTTGTTCGTGGCTTCTGCTTGGCCATTGCCTTGGGGATAGTACGGGGTGGAGAAGCGATGCTGGATTTTGAATTTCTCGCACAAGTCGCGAACCTCCTAGTTCTTGAATGGTGTCTCATTATCTGATATAATGGCTTATGGAACACCATAACGACAGATGAGATAGTTCAGGATAAATTTTAAGATTTGCTTCCCAGTGATATATGTCATGGGTATGGCTTCCACCCACTTTGTGAAGTACTTAGTTGTAGTTATAATGAGTTTGTGGCCATTAGATGAGGTGGGTGAGATTTTCCCAATCAGGTCGAGTCCCCACTGTGAAAAGGGCCATGGTGTGATAATCGGGTGAAGCTCTTGAGCTGGAGCATGGATGAGATCCCCATGCTGCTAACATTGTAAACACCTTTTAGTGTGATCATGTGCTTCTCGCTCCATTGTGGGCCAATAGTACCCCAGCCTCAGCAATTTCTTGGCTATGGTTATTCCGCTCGAGTGTGAGCCACAGATACCGTTATGAACCTCGGTTAGAGCGGTTAATGCCCCTTCAACATTTAGACAGTGTAACAAGGTACCTTCTATGCTTCTACAATAAGGTATCACCTAGGATGACACAACTAGATGCCTTTTTGATAAAGGTTCATTTTAGGCTCGATGGTAGGTCAGCGGGTATGACTCCTATGCGAAGATATGTGTAGACGTCATGGTACCAAGGATCGCCAGGACCAACGATTTCACACACATATTCCGATTCTGGTACCTCAAATGTGGGAACGAGAAGCTGCTCGATCATAAATTCATATTTTGGTATGTTATGAGGGATGTCTAATAGAGACCCAATTGTAGCCATGGCATCTACTGCTCTGTTGTTGGTTCTTGGAATCTGCTCAAATGTTATGTCAATGAAGGATTCCTTGAGAGTCTCCACCAGTTTCTTATATGGGGTTAGCTTGTCATCCTTAGTTTGATATTCATTATTGACCTGTTTATAATCCATTGAGAGTCTCCATATACCTTGAGAGCTATGATGTTTCATTACACCGCTATCCTGAGACCTATAGTCAAAGCCTCGTATTCCGCTATGTTGTTGGTGCAAGGAAATGCCAATTTGTATGACTTCGGTATGCAATCCCCTTGTGGGGTGATGAAGAAGACACCAGCTCCTGATCCATGTTGCGTGTATGAACCATCAAAGTATAGTTTCCAGTGGTCCGCTACATTGAGGTTAAAAATAAATTCGTCTGGAAATTCAAATACAAGAGGATTCTCCTCATAAATAGGTGCCTCTGCCAATTGATCTACAATAACTTGACCTTTAATGGCTTTCTGCTCAACATACTCAATGTCGTACTCTGACAATATCATCACCCATTTTTCCATTCTGCTTGTGAGCATTGCTTTTGATAAGAGATACTTGAGGGGATCAATTTTCGCAATGAGCTTTATTTTGTGTGCCAACATGTAATGTCTGAATTTTTGGGATGCAAACACTACGGCAAGGCAAGCTTTCTCGATGAATGAGTAATTTAGCTCATGACCAACCATTGTCCTACTGATATAGTAGATGGCCCTCTCTGTTCCATTTTCATTATGCTGAGCAAGAAGAGCTCCAAGGGCTGCCACTATTACTGACACATATAAGATAAATGGCTTCTTTGGGATAGGTGGCATTAACACTGGAGGTGTTAGTAAATATTCCTTGATTTTGTTGAATGCCTCTTCGCATTTTGTGTCCCATTTATACGCTACCCCTTTGTGAAGTAGGTGAGAATATGGATTTTGCTTGTCTGCCAGTTGTGCTATAAATCGTCGGATGGATTGAAGCCTGCCTTGGAGACCTCTCAGTTGTTTTAGTGTCTTAGGTGCTTCTATCTCGAGGATTGCCTTCACCTTTGCCGGATCCACCTCAATACCCCTCATGGAGACTATTTATCCTAGCAGTTTACCTGATTGTACGCCGAAGACACACTTCTTGGGATTTAATCTTACTTTGTATTCCTCCAGTCTGTCAAAGATAGCGCTTAGGGTTGCTATATGATCTTGTCTTTTCCTTGACTTTGCTAGGATGTCGTCAACATAGTCCTCAACTGTCTTGTGAATCATATCATGAAATATTAGTGTCATGGACCTTTGATAGGTTGCTCCTACGTTCTTTAGGCCAAATGGCATCATGTTCCAGCAATAGGTCCCCCATGGACAAGTGAAGGCAGTCTTATGTTGATCTTCCTTTGCTATCATGATTTGGTTGTATCCTGAAAATCCATCCATTAGTGATAGTATCTCATGCCCTACTGTCATATCTACTATCATGTTGATGTTGGGGAGTGGGAAATCATCCTTGGGACATGCTTTGTTCAAATCTTTGAAATCCGTACAGATTTTGATGGCTCCGTCAGGTTTTGAAATAGGTACCAAATTTGACACCCATTCTAGATAATCGATTGGTCGGATAAATCCTACATCCAACAACTTTTTGAGCTCCATTTTGACCAATAAGGCTATTTGAGGATGCATTTTTTGGAGTTTTTGTTTGATGGGCTTTGCTTCTAGGTATACTGCTAAATGATGAACCACAGTTTCTGGATCTAGCCCTGGCATATCAGCATAACTCCATGCGAAGTTTATTTGTCTTTCCTTTAGGAATGCTGCTAGGAGTTCTTGCTCTTCTGTTAATAGTGATTCCACATAGAATGTGATATGTGGGGTCTCCTTTGTTCCTATGTTGATTGGATTGCACTTTTTGGCCAAGACTGCTGACTTCTCTTGATGAATAGCTCTTAAGGGAAGATTGAATCCTTCATCCTCAGGCACCTCAGAGAGGTTTTCACTGTTGGATACGTCCTTTCTTTTTACTATTTTGTTGTCAGAGAGTGCCACAGTGTGGTTTTCACTCAAGGACTTGGATATGATTCTTAGTTTTTCACTTTTGCGACTAAAGGATTCAATCGTTTCCCCATAATAGGCGTGTGTGTCTAACTCCATTATAAATCCTACCTTGTGATCTCCATCTAGAATGTTATCCCTCAATCCCATGAATTCTGAGAGCGCTTCATCATTTTTGAATGTATCGAGAACTGGTGGTCCTCGTTGGTTGTAATCGATCAGTTGGGGGTAGACTAAACGGATCTCATGATTTGGACTATCTAGTTCAAAGGATATGGTACTAATCATACACAGGGTGGTATCTTTGAATAGCCTAGGTAGATTGGATAAGGTATCTTCGTCATCACTAGTAATATAGGGCTCAATTATAAAATTATGTGTGTCCCTACTTGTGACTATTGGTGAGTGTACTTGTACTAGTACTGGTTGAGGAGAAACATTAGTGGCTCTAACCGGAGGAATTCGGCCACATATGGTTATTTTCGGAGTGGCACATCCAAGACCAAGATTTGTTATGGGTCGTGTCTTTGGCATGATAGGTATTATGAGCCCATTGTCATTTTGTCCCAGTCTTTGATTTCGGTCATAGCCCATTGCAAGCATCATGTGTAGGCCTTTGCTTCTTTCGTCCATTGGTAAATTAGCTGCTGATCTTTCACCTTGATACAACATGTGAGATGGATCTCCTTCAATGACCTCATGACCAAGGTCTCCCCATCTTGTGAATTCGGGATAATCCTCAAGATACGTTTGTGATGTGGAAACTTGATTTTCTTGTGGGTGTCCTCGTGATCTAGGAGATTGTGGTAACTCTCCTATCACAAAAGCATTGTTAGGGAGCCTATAACTTCCACAATCGTCCCCTTGGATGATGAGCTTGATGTCGGATATGGTGGGAATGGTGGGTGTCTCTATCACAGAAGTAGACGCAAGAGTGGTGGGATCGATGTATTGTGTGGATGGGCCCTCATCATTCTTTGGCACTTGGGGGATTTTGTAATACTTGGCCTCAAGATTCTTGCAATATGAAAACAGCTCAAAATCTCCATGGACGGTAACCTCTTGTCCATTATATGTAAATTTAACACATTGGTGGAAGGTTGATGCTATGGCTTTCATCGCATGAATCCATGGGCGTCCTAGGAGGATATTGTATGGCAGTTCGAGGTTCAAGACCTAACATGTGGTTTCCATGAGTGTTGGCCCTACTTGGATAGGGAGCTTAATTGTGCCCTGAGACACTCTTTCTTGGTCATCATATGCTCTGATTGTGATGCCCTTGCCTTTGTCGATGGAATCTTCTGATATTTTCAACTGCTTGATGAGGCTAAGAGAACATATGTTCAAACCTGCACCTCCATCCACCGAGACCCTTTTGATTTTTCTTTTGTTTACAATAGCTTCCAAGTGAAGTGCACGGTTGTGAGATGGTTGGGCGGGGAAATCTTGGTCAGAGAATGTAAGGAGATTAGGTGTTATGATATTTTTGACCATAGCTTGGAATTGCTCCGCATCAAGATCTACGGGGACAGTGGATGAGGCTAATGCTTCCTCAAGGATATTTTTATGCGCTGATGAGATTTTTAA
This sequence comes from Sequoia sempervirens, assembly GCA_007258455.2. Taxonomy (NCBI): domain Eukaryota; kingdom Viridiplantae; phylum Streptophyta; class Pinopsida; order Cupressales; family Cupressaceae; genus Sequoia; species Sequoia sempervirens. The sequence goes on along the minus strand of VDFB02327696.1, from coordinate 25,604 downwards.
CAACTCCATGATGGAGATGTGTGCTGGCATTCTTTTGAGTTGGTCTACAACATTGTAGCTATACAGAACAACTCTTGATGTAGGGACTCTATTTGGTTGGGATGATCCTGCAATGGTGACTTTGCCGCCTCTTGTGGTGACTCCACAATCTTTGGCATGGGTGCCCTTTATGGTGATGACCATGCAGTCCTCATTTAGGGAAGCAACGATTGTTTCGTATACATGATTTACACTGCCCTTCCCTTTATCATTTCTATTCCCTTTGTTGCCATGATTTGGCATCGGATTTGTGTAGATTTTAAGATCCTAATTTTCTATGGGTGTTTCCACGTTTATGATTTTCTTGTTGATAAGATCCTGGATGATATTTTTGAGTCTCATGAAGTTGTTCGTGGTATGAACTTTGATTTTGTGAAATTCGCAAAGTTGGTTCTCGTTATACCACAGAGGTTTGACATCAGGTTCTTGGTAGTTTTCAAATGTAGGAGGTTTGATAAGTTTTTCGTCAATCAATTTTTCATTATGTCCTCTAATGGTTCCCCCAAAATAGCGTATTTGCATTTTGGATAAGTTTTGCATTGTGGCAGTCCCCTTTGGTCATTGAGATTGTTGATGATTGGATTGTTATTAGGTTGATATGTTGTGTGATGAGTGTTTTGGCATTGTGGTTGGATTTGCGGTGCGGGTGTATTTTGGCGTGGACCACTAATGACCACCTTGGCATTGACGACACCATCATTAGTGATGTTCTTGTTTCTCGCCCATGTATGAGGTTTATCATTGTAGTTTGATGGTGGGCGATTGTTTTGTGGCTCGTGATATGACGTTGATTCGGTGGGTTGGTTCACAAGGGCTATTTCGATGCTAAGCGCCTTAGAGATTAATTGCTCATATGTGGTGATTCCCTGAATGTTGAGATGAAATGACAAGTGGCTTTCAAGGTTGGCTATGATAATGCAGACTTGTTGTTCTTCTGGCATGGTCCACTTGCTCCAATTGGCCTTGGATCGCCGTCGTTGAAGGAATGAAGAAAAAGATTCATTCTTTCCTTATTTTAGAGTGTATAATTCTTTGAGACTGACATCCATTGTGATGTTACATGTGTAGTTCTTGATGAATTCATCTCTGATTTCTTGGAATGTTCTAATGCCTGTAGGTAAGCGAGAGAACCATTCTATAGCGGGACTTGCCAAGCTCCTAGGGAATAGCCGCATCAGATAAGTATCGTCATATGCGACCTCCATACAATGAACCTGGAATTCCCTGATGTGATCTTCAAGGTTTCCCATCCCTCGATATTTGTCAAATTTAGGGATTTCAAATCCCTTATGGAATGGTTTCATGTCTAGGCTCCTATCAAATGGATAGGGACACAAGTTGCTTTGTGTTTTGGTTGTTCGCCCCGATTGAAGGTCGAGCACTTGTTGCGAGAGCAACCTAAGTTGTGTCATCACATCATTCTGGGGATCAGGGGGTGGGATGAAAGTGTTTTGGGGTGTTTGAATTGTTAGTTGGGTGGATGGGTTGGTCGGTGCATTGTTTGATGGTATCTACATGTTCTGTCGAGTGAAGTAGGCTTCTACTTGTTTTTGTATGAACGATGCCTGTTGTTGATCCTGTTGTTGTTGCGCTAGGATTTGGGCTTGTTGTTGCACTTGTTGCTGCTCCAACAACACTTGTTGTTGTGCTTGCTACTGTTCCCACAATGGTTGTTGTTGGGCTGCTAATTCTGTTGCTTCTTGTTGCTCTTGGTATTGCTTCAATGCTTGTTGATATGCCTGCAATTGCGCTGCTTGTGTAAGAAGTTGTGCTTGTGCTTGTGCTTACTGTGCTTGATATTGAGATTGCGCTTGAGCTTGGGCTTGCGCTTGTGCGGCTTGTTGTTGTAATAAAATTTGTGCTTGTGCGACTCTTTGTGCTTGTAATGCTTGTGCAGCTTGGGCGAATTATTGTTGTTGTTGTTTCAATAATGCCTGGGCTTTTTGTGCTTGTTGCACTTGTATTGTGGTTTGTGCAGCTTTGGCAGCTTGTTGCATGGCTTTTTGTTTCTACACTTGTTGGTATCCTCTTTGAAAAGCAACTTTTAATGTTGTGTTGAATTGGTTTGATGTGGTGAACATTGGTGGTGGTGGATTTGGAATGGTGGTAGATGTAATGCCCCGCCACGAGACCCTAGGGGAAGTTGCAAACTACAAATGATTTCACAACAATTTTTTTTTTATATATAAAATACAATTACAAGATGATTACAACACAAGCCAACAA
>VDFB02327696.1:0-23239 GCA_007258455.2 Sequoia sempervirens | reverse complement strand
ATGCCTTAGTTGATATCAAGTAAAGTAGTATTGAGTATGGTTGTTGTTAGAAAAGATAATATCATGATGATATATTAAGATGAGGATTAGAAGCATTAAGATGGAGATTACAAGTAATGTTGAGGGTGGAGAGATGGTGCAGTCATGGATGGAGGGTTTAGAAAGGACTGTCCAACCATGCAACCTAGAGTTCAACACAACATAAATAACTCAAGAAATGCTCAGAAAACATGAATTATCATTGATTCAATAACTTACATGCAACATATGCCTTATATGTGGAATCTCTAGGATCCAGAGGCCTGTCGCAAGGGCATTACAAGATATTACAACTGGCAGAAGGCCTTATTATAGTTCACAACTTGGACAACTTGAATTATTCTTCTATTTACAAACTAACTAATAAATGAATACCTTATAATGGATTACAAATGATCTTAAATATGAATCTCTAGCTCCAATTATGATATGCACCAGCCTCAAGGGCTTACAAACCCCAATGCAAGATAAAATGTGTAGGTTGGCCAAGAACATGAAAGATAACCCATCAGGAGATGGAATGTATTATGGATCTCCAATAAAGTTCCCATAGACCTAACATTCCTTGAATGATATTCCATTAAGCTCTACACATTTCAAAAAAGGTCTGCACAACCAATCTTAGCCAGCTAGGACCTGAATGCTCTACTAGAGAATTAATAGTGAAATTCTGAGAGGGATAAATTTTTGTTAACAAATGCAAATCACTTGAAATTTGGATATGTTGTAGATGACCTTGTGTATAACCAATATCCTACTCCACAAGATGAGAAAGGAAAATGTAGTAAATTGTGGAGGAAACTGATGAGACAACTACAAATTGAAATTCAAGAAAATAAATATGTTTGGTCGATACAAGATTTCTTTACAACCAAGGGATGCTCCTACATCAGACACCCGAGGTTGGAAGAAAAGTGAGTCCCTCAATTTCCAAGGGATGGAGGAAAACCAAAGTGGTCCACCTCAGCCTAATAAATCCATGATGAATCCTCCATTTGTATCCCTTTCCATTTTACTAGGTACTCCTTGTAATACTTGTTCCTAGTGCTCCTTCCAATTCTAGTGTCCAAGGTCTACTCAATCTGCTCTGGGTTGGTGTGGTAACCGCTCCTCTAATTTCACTTCTTTGTTACTCTCACTTGACTGTCCTTCATGATACTCTAGATTTCTACAACATTGAAAGTAGGTGTTATACCAAGTGTCTCTAGTATCTCCACTTCATATGCATTTCCTAAAACAAACTTCCTGAGAATCTTACATGGTCCAAACTTCCTTATATGTAGCTTATTGTATGCTCCTACTGGAAACCTTTCCTTCCTGAGATATACCATAACATCATCCCCAATAGAAAATTAATTGTCTCCTTTTAAATCATTTGCATGTTCCTTATATTTATTTTTCATGTCCTCCAAGTGTTTCTGAACCTGAATATTCAACGTTTCCATGAATCCTACAAATTCTTCTACTTTTTCACCCCTCTTATTCTCTGTACTAATGTCTCTTAGCTTTGCAACTCCTCTAGAATGTATCCCTGTGACAATCTCAAATGACCTATCTTCCTTGTACTATAGTTTATTGAATTATTGTATGCAAACTCTACTTGCAGTAGAACTATGTTTGAATTTCTTGCCTTATCTCCAACCAAACATCTTAATAAGTTACCCAAACTCATGTTTACTACCATTTTTTGTCCATCTATTTGTGGGTGATATGTTGAATTGAACTTCAGGTCTGTCTTCATCTTCTTCCATAATGTCCTCCAAAAGTATCCAATGAATTTGGTGTCCATTTTTGAAACTATACTCCTTAGGAACCCATGTAGTCTCACAATCTCCTTGAAAAATAATTCGGCAGCATGCACAACATCATTAGTCTTCTTGTAAGGAATCAAATGTGCAATATTAGAAAATATGTCCACTACTACCATTATAGAATCATATCCTCTTTGTGTTCTTGGTAATCCCAATATGAAATCTATATGTATATCTTCCCAAGGTCTCTCTAGTACTGTCAAAGGTTTAATAATCCAGTATTATGACTACTCCCTTTTGCTACTTTCAAATTATGCAACTTTGAATATACTTCCTAACATCCTTATATATCTATGGCCAAAAATAATGTTCACTCACCAAAGTTATTGTCTTATCTACCCCAAAATGTCTTGTTAGTCCTCCACTATGTTTCTCCTTGATGAAATTCTCCCTCATTGAACTCCTTTGAATACACAATTGATTTCCCTTGAACAACATATCTTCCTGGATGAAATAATCCAACCACTAATCCTATTTGTCACTATTGGTTACTTACATGCACAAAAGACTTCAACAAAATTTGGATCATCCTCATACAAATGTTTCAGTTCCTCAAAACCCAATACTTCTATCTCCATTCTTGTTAACAAAATCCTTCTCTTTCTTAATGCATCTGTAACTTTATTTGACTTACCACTCATATGCTTCAACAAAAATGTATAGCTCTACAAAAAATTAACCCATCTCATATGCCTTTGGTTTGAAACTTACCCTAATTGTTCAAATACTGCAAGGCTTGATGATCAATATACAACACAAACTCCTTAGGCAACAAATAATGTACCACTTCTTCAAGGTTTGAATTATGGCATAAAAATCTTGATCATAAACTGAATGTCTCCTTCTGGCATCATTTAACTTCTCATTGAAATAAGCTATTGGTCTTCCTTCTTCACTCAACACTGCTCTTATTGCATTTCCACTAGCATCACAATCAACTTGAAATACTTTCTCAAAAGTAATGTTAACACTGATTGCTCTATCACCTTTTTGATTTAGTAATTCAAAACTTCTTTGTGTTCTTGATGTCCAATTAAATTCTTCCTCTCTCCTCTCATTGTTTGTATCTTGGGTGTACAAATGCTACTAGAGCTCCTAATGAATTTCTGGTAGAAACTTTCCAATCCATGGAATGATCTTACCTCTCCAATGTTCACTGGTATAAGCCACCCAACAATTGCTCTAACCTTCTCAAGGTCCATCTTCAATACTTCAACAAAAATGGAAAGACCAAAGTACACCAACTCTATCTTCATAAAGCTATACTTCTTGATGTTTATCAACAACTTATCTTCCCTCAATCTCTGTAATAATTGTCTAATGTGCCACAAATGTTCTTCTCTAGTCTTACTGAAAATTAGAATATCATCCAAATATATAATGAAAAGCTTACCCAATAATTTCTCCAGTACTTCATTCATTAACCTCATGAGAGTGCTAGGTGCATTGGTCAATCCAAAAGGCATCACTAACCACTCATACAACCCTTCATTAGTCTTAAATGCAGTCTTCCATTCATCTCCTTCTTTGATTCTGATTTGATGATATCCACTCTTTAGATCAATCTTGGTGAAGTATTTTGCTCCACTCAAACAGTCCATAATGTGATCCATTCTTGGTAATGGGAATCTATACTTGACTGTGATCCTATTTATTTCTCTTGAGTCTATACACATTCTCCACTTCCCATATTTTTTTGGTTCCAATACAACAAGTACCACACATGGGCTTAAGCTCTCTCTGATCAATCCCTTCTTCAACAAATCTTGTATTTGTCTGTTCAACTCCATATTTTTGCAGATGTCATCCTATGTTCTACTTTGTTAGGAAAACTCACTCTAGGTATTAGATATATATGATGATTGATGCTTCAGACCTATGGTAATCCATCTATTACATTCTCTGATATGTTATCATGATACTTTTCCAACAGTTCTGCTATTTTTGTTTGCAATGGATCTTCATCCTTTGTGGTAGAATTATTTGTCTTCGTATTATTACACTTCTTTGGAATCAATGTAAAACACATATTATCATGCCTTAATCCTTCTAGAAACTTTCTTCCATCTACCAAACATAGTTTGGCAATACTACAAGATTCCTTTTTGTCCTCTTCTCCCAAAGGAATCAATATATGTCTCTTGCCATTTGAAGTCACAGTATAGGTATTCTTTCTTCTACCGTGAATTTATTTCTTATCATATTTCCATGGTATTCCTAACAATAAATGGCATGTATCCATGGGCATAATATCACACAAAACTTCATCATTGTATGATCCTATATGAAATTTCACCAAACACTACTCACTTACCAAGATCTTATGTTCATCCTAAATCCATTTTATCTTATAGGGCTTTTAATGTTTCAATCTATTTAAATTCAACTCGGTTACCATATCTTCTTAAACTAAATTATCATACTGCAACTATCACTGATAACTTTACATACCTTTCCTTTGGATTTACATCTTTTCCTAAACAAATTCTTCCTTTGTGGTGGTTCCTCAGTCACTTCTTCATGAATCAAAGCTCTCCTCATTACCAATGACTCACCTTTATTAGGTTTCCAAACCAAATTAGGGGATCCAATAGTTTCTTCATCCACATAGGCTATTCTTCTAGTATTCTCAGTCCTCTTGCCAATTCTTCCTTAATGACATTAAAATTATATATGTCCTTCATCTCCACACTAGAAACAAGTTCCTTTGAATGGTATCTTCTCATATCTTCCTTCATCTCTCCTATATCCATCATTGTGGTAAAAATTATGGCCTCATCTACCATTGCGGTATAAATTTTTGTCCTTTCTTCCTCTATGGTATGAATTGTTGTCCTCTTCACTGTGGTAGGTTTTTCCATCCTTATTTTGCTTCACATATGATATTCTATCTTTGGACTGTTATCCGCTTGTCTAGAATCTTCCTATTGCACTTCTCTATCTTTGTTCAAACTTCTTGTTTAGCTTCTTCTCTACTTTCAACACAAATTGGTATGCTTCTTCAACTATTGTCATCTTCACCGAGCTCAACTCTTCTTGGACATTTGTTCTCATTCCATTGATGTACTACACAACCTTATCCTTGCTTGCTTCACTATGTCCAGTCTTGATGATCATCTTATAGAATTTTTTAATGTACTCCTTCACAGATTTATCCTTTTTCCTCAAGTTCTGCAATCTTTTCAATAATTCAAGTTCATAATCAACAGGTATAAATTGATTCTTCAACTTTGTCACCATCCTATCCCACTTTATTATTTTCTCCTTTCCTATCCTATTCCTATCCAATTGAACTTCTTTCCACCATATAGTAGCATCTCCCTTCAACTTAGTTTTTGAAAATCTCACTCTTTCTGAATCTTCAATTTCTTCATATTCAAAGTATTCTTCCATATCATTGATCCCATCAATCAATTCCTCAGGGTTTAAATTTCCCACGTAATTTTGAATTTCAATTATAGGTCTCTTACAAATCTTGGAAATAGCTTTCAACATCTTTACCTAATCTGAATCTTCTTCTTCTTCTAGGTTTTCTTCATTTTGATTTATAGTATGATCTAATTCATCATCACTTTCATCCACATGTATAGGGTTTAGACCTCTCCTTCTATCTTCTTCTACACCATCCAACCAGACTCTTATTGCTCTCATCATTTTCAACATTTCATCAATTTGTCTAGTAGCATTTTCCATAATAGGTGCTCTTCTTGGTGGCATCTTTCCCCTTGGACTCAGTGCAACTACCTCACTTCGACAATCTAGCTAGAAGGTCTCAACTACCTCATAGTCGACGCTTGGTTTAAAACACTTGTATACTACCTCAAGTCGGTGATATGTTCACCACAAGGAATGCCTTCTCAGGGTTCACAAAATTTCTCTGATACCACTTGGTGCAGTCACAGATGGAGGGTCCAAAAAGGACTGTCCAACCATGTAGCCTAGAGTTCAACACAACAGAAATAACATGAGAAATTCTCATAAAACATGAATTATCATTGATTCGATAACTTGCATTCATCATATGCCTTATATGTGAAATCACTAGAGCTCACAAGCCTACCACAACAACATTACAAGATATTACAACTGACACAAGGCCTTATTGCGGTCCACAACCTAGACAACTTGAATTATTCTTCTATTTACAAACTAACTACTAACTAACTGCTTGTTAATGGATTACAAATGATCTTAAATATGAATCTCTAGTTCTAATTATGATTTGTGCCAAACTCAAGGTCTTACAAACCCCAATACAAGATCACACATGTAGGTCAGCCAAGAATATGAATATAACCCATTGAGAGATGGAATGTATTTCAGATCTCCAAGAAAGTTCCCTTGGACCTAAAATTCCTTGAATGATGTTCCATTAAGCTCCACACATTTTGAAAAAGGTCTGCACAACCAATATGAGTTAGTTAGGCTCTAAATACTTTGTCAAAGAATTGATAGTGAAATTTTGAGAGCGACAACTTTTTGCAAATGAATACAAATCACGTGAAATCTAGATATGTTTTAGATGACCTCTTATAGAATCAATATCTTTCTCTACGAGCTGAGAAAGGAAAATTTGGTAAAATATAGAGGAAACTGCTAAGATGACTACGGATTGAAATGTAAGAAAAGAAATGTTTTTGGTTGATACATGATTAATTTACAACCAGGGATGCTCCTGCATCAAGAGATGTTGCTAATGGTCAATGTAGACATCGAAAATATACTGATTTGACATTGTGCACCTGATCCCGACTTACTAACACCATTTTTTCCTAAATCATCCCTCGATCTAACTATTTAATCAAATTCCCTTATCTGATTAAATTCATCAATATTCGTCTCTTAATTAAATAAATCATTTTGTCTAATTAAGTCACTTTCTCTTGTTAATTAAATCAATCCATCTGATCTAATTATCCCTATTTAATTAAATAATCAATTTATTTGATTAAATCTCTAAAGTCTATCCATTAAATTAAATAAATTAAAACCTTATTTGATTTAATCTAACACCATCCCTTTTGATTAAATAAATCAAAATATTTATTTAATTAGCCTCTTATCATATTCCTTTCTTTTCTGATTTAAATAAATTCATAAATTTGAGTCAAATAAGTCTCATCATCTAATCTCTTGTTAAATTAATTAACCCTTGATTAATTTAACCTCATCTCATGTCACATCCTCTAATGCAAGTTGCACATGAAATAGATTTAATTCATTTATTAAAATCCCTATTTTCCCTCACATGGCATCTTTTGGAATATTCTCTCAATTTGAATTCAAAAATTTCAAGTCAACATGTACATCTAACAAGGCATTTAAGATCTCTTACATGTCCTTTGCCTTGAGCCAAGTGGCATTTATTGCATTTTTCCTTCCCTCTTACATGTCATTTCAACAAATTTGAATTTCAAATATTGGTATTTATTGGCACAAACTCCAAATCTTGCACAACCATCATCCATTCATAGCTTGACAAGTGGCACCATATCCTTGGATGAAAGTTAGTCCCACATTGCTCAAATTTGGGCTTTCATCCATCTTGAAATCCTATAAATGAAGAGCTCCTCTCCTCATTTCATCATCCACAATTGAGTAAAGTTACCATGCTCAAATATCTATCAAGTTTCACACCATTGAGTTCATAGCTAGGTTCTTTTGTAGATTTGGCTTGGAGTCTTCATCATTCATCATCAAAAGTGGATCAAAGTTCATCATCAACTCCGCATATCGAAGCTTGCAATCATAGAAATTGGGAAAGGGCCAAATTTCCACATCAAATTGGCACCAATTCCCCCATGGGATCAAGAGTTTGCTATTTAAATTAGGATTTCATCTTTGGTTTATCTCTTGTATTGTGTTCTTGCATATTTTCATTCCTAGTTTGAATTGTAAATGGATTCCATGGGGAATCCTTATTTATACTTGTAATATCTAACTTAGGGTGTTTAATCTCTTTGTTTTGTAGGTACATAGATTGGGGGTTCACATTTTGGTGCTAGAAGGAGGGCTAGACATCATAAATTCTAACATTTCCTCAAAATTTATGTGTTTTCTTGACACACAGGAAATTCCAACGCGGGCTCCTCATTGTTGCTATTTTTAGCGCTGCGAGCTCGTCAGTGTCACTCTTTTAGCGCTGCAGTCTCGCCAACGTCGCTATATATCACTGCGCGAACATAAAATCTACCACTGGGCTCATCCTGCCAAGAAATTTGAAATTTGAAACTGCACCGCTAGACTCACTGATCTGCAAAAGTTTTGAAAATTTCTCAAACTCTGACACTTTCGAAAACTACGACCCTAGGCAAAAAGAGCGACGCTATTGTGCTCTCTGTCCCGACATAGAGCATCATTGACTGGTAAAGCGGCATTGTAAGAGCAACACTAGGAGGAAAAAATAGCAACGCCTTCACGAGTTGCGACGCTGGAAGACAGTAAAAGGGAAAAATTAAATTTTTAGCATGTGTTATAATTTATGATTGCTTCTTCCTCTATTTTCTACTTTTCAATTTCTGTGTTTTTCCAGAATTTAATTGTTTTTCTTCTTTGTAGGTTGGAGGCCAAAAGCAAAGGAAGAAGGAGCATGGTGATGATATCTTATCTAATCAAAGTGTTTTTAAACACTTAAGTGTTTGCTTAACACTTCCTTATGGAATTTGTCATCTTTTTCTTTCTTTAGAACACTAGCTTTCATTTGGGTTTAAAAAAGGATTATTTTGTTTATTTCTTGCAAACGGATTTAAAAAGAATCTTAGGATCTACAACTTACTAGATTTCATTTATGGATTAAACAATTGAACAAATGTCTTTTCACTTGTGATTTGGTGCTCTAAAAGTAAACTCACATATTGCTTTGAGGGTTTAAAAAGAACAAGTGTAGTTGTGTTTTTCGTGGGGGCTTACTTAGACTAAAGCCATTGGAAAAGGACGTATGTGCTTCTCTTGCACTTTATAGCGATCTTGAGAATCAAAAGGTCTTTTCCATGACTTTGGGTTAAGATAAAGCAATCACCTCCACAGTTCAATTTGGGCTTAAAATTGAACAAACTATTGTGCGAGTGTGAGTGGGGGGCATTTTTGCATACATTCTCTCTCTTTGTTGTTATCAAAGATTGATCGAGTTATGGATTTTATTCTTCATTCGCTTTTGTTTATCTTAGAGGGCCTGCCTTGTGGGAAAAATTAATCACCCAAGGGAACGACTCAACTGGTAACACTCTAAAACCAAGAGTATTTCTAGCTGGGATATAAATATGGATATTAGAAGAAACGACAATATCACGCGATTGACTCTGACAAGATGGATCCGAAAGGGGACTCTTGCCACGTTGGGTCAACTCCTATGAACGAAAATTCCTTACTAGAACCCATGTGCTAGAATTTTCCAAAACCCTTTTATCTATTTGTTGGTGCAAGAACGGTCGTTCTGAAGCTGCCCCACACTTTTACGGTCTTCTAGTAGAAATGGAAAACATGCCATGGGAGTTTCATGGGTGTTGATGCTTGGCTACCCCGTATAAGTGAGTGTCGTGGAGGGGAGCCAATGGGGTCAAGCATCTAACCATTCGCTAGAGATAAGCGTAGCTGGACTTGTCCAAGTGGGAATCCAACAAATATTGTCTTACACATCCATAGAATTGTACTTATTCTTGGGTTACAAATGCATTGCTTGTTTGAAAACACCATGGAAACAAACACTTAACATTATCCAAATTTCAAACCCTTTTGAGGACAAATACAATTGACTCAATCCACATGTTATTGCTTTCCCTTGGGAGTCACATCCTTAGAGGTTTGTAAGCATTGGATTATATCTCAATTTGTCTTCTTAAGTAAACAATAGGAAAACCCCTCGCCTTAAGTTCATTAAATTTCCACATAACATATCTTGTGGGGTTTGAAGAAATTAAGAAATTGGACATCTTAGTTTGAAAATCTAATTGAAGAAAGTGTTTTTGGTAAAATAAAGACATTAAGCAAAGCTAAGCAAAATGAACTTTCATGTGTGTTGAAAACTTTACAATCCCAAAGCACAAGTCATTCTTTGAAAATCCGAAAATGCATGTCCAAATGAAATAATTTCTTGGTTACAAAGGCCTTTAGGAAGCATATGCATGCTCTTCAATACCTAGATCTAGGGAAACAAAGTGTCCTTTTAGGTTCATCTTAGGATCAAAACATATCAAAATCATTTTTCACCCATCCTCCATACATCTAAGCAAAATCCACCTCATCATCACCTTTTGATAAATCTTGAAATCATCCTTGATACTAGGCGTTATGGAAAAATCCAAACCATCATCAAAATCATTGAGACAAAATCCTTGAGAACATTATCAAAAACACCTTTGGCTAGGTATGTGTAAATGCATCCTTTTGCATATGCTTAGTCAAAGTTATCAAAAATCATCTTGTCTAGCTTAGTGTATGTAGATGAATCCTTCTCCATATGCTTAGTAAAACAATCATCTTGTTTGAGTAGGTGTGGGTAGATGCATCCTTCTCCTCACACATATTCAAATTATCATCCTTTGGACAAAGCTATCCCTTAGATCATCATCCAACATCTTAGGATCTTTTTGTTCAAAAATCCAAATCCAAATCAAAAGCATAATCAAAAGTCAAGGACAAAATCTCAAAATCTCAAAACCCCAAAATCCAAGAATCAAAATCCAAAAGTCCTAAAAAGCCTAGTGTCTCATTCAAGATTGATCAAAATTCAAAAGCATCCATATCATCCATCCCTAATATCATCATCATATCATCACCTTTGATCCTCAAAAGCATCCTAAAAACCTTCCCTTTGGGACATAAAATAGAGATCAATCCAAAGAATCAAGATATTTCATCTCCCATATTCTTGATCCTTGTTTTATGGTCCAAACAAGATCTCAATACAAGAAGAGTATGGAAGCCAACAAAGAAATGCCCGCTTCAAGTGACCTTAGCCAAACCAATGCAGAAATGAATCTAACAGAATCAAGCAACCCATTGACTCTCTCATCATCACAACATCCCCAAGAAGAAAATCAAGGAGAGGACCTCACTTTCAAAATGTCTCATGAGGAAATGGAAGAAATGCTCCAAAATCCAGACAACCATAGAATCATCAACATTATGATGAGACTTAACCCTTCGTTGTACATGCTTGAACTAGCAAAACAAGGGGCCAAGTTGCCGTTGAGTTTTGATGTAAGTACTATCATGGACACATCATTTCCCCCAATCTCATCCACCATCCCCATTTCATCTACACCTCCATCCCAAAATGTCACACAAAACATTCCGCAAATCACAACATCATTTGCTCCAACACAACAAAATTTCAACAAGGGAAACACATTCCTCAATGCTCTTCAATCACATCCCCTTGTTCATAATCAAAACATGGACACAAACACCACCTTGGAACAAAATATACCCGAAAACCCATTACACAATAATGTTCCTCTCACATTCCATCATGATCTGTCATCATCATATTTTCACGCAGCACCACAAACACCTCTTCTCACAAATTCACAAGAAGAGGGAGATATGTTCAGACTAGGGGGCTTATTCGACACCACAACATTTTCACAACAACTCACGCCTCTTACATTTCCACCTCTACCGCCATTACCATTATCATCTGCACCACTCCTTGGTTTAGGGCTTCCTCCCCTACCAAGTATCAATAAAACCTACATCCCAACCATCAATCAAAGCGTTGCACCAAACACTCAAAATTTATTGTTGATATCGCAACAACAAATGATAAACACACAAGCAATGGCAACATCATCAAACACGCCCTTAACATCACAAAGCATGGTCTCACAAGGGCCAATCACATCAATACCATTATCCAACATGCAAAATATCAACACAACATCATCATCTACTGTAACACCCCTCCATTTTGTTCTTTTGATTGAATAGTGACCGTTATGTATATTTTGCCTTGTTAGCACGTTGGTTATAAACTTGGTTACTTTTGACCGCTAACTGATAAGCGATGTAAACATTATGTTTTGATGTGATAGTACTTTAATCAAATGATATTATTATTTCATGTTGTGGATTAAATTAGCAAGTATGTGAATTATTGATGCTTATGCTTTGATTATACCATTGATTAGAAGTTAGCGATATTAATATTGGTGAAGAGGAGGGGCGGAATCCACATTTCTATACGAAGGAAGTGCCCTGTGGTCGCGATTTCCTCTTCACGGTGTGTTTTGATATTTATATATATATATATATATGTATGCATGTTCGACACTCGTGTTGTGTGCAGGATGCAGGTACAGGACATTGACTCCACTTGATTTCGCAGGTCTGAGCATGTCCCTTGTTCAACGAAAAATGATTGGGAGATAGTAGCTTGGTTTTCTATGTTGTGACATCACCCTAGCCATAGTGGGTCGTCGGGTTGTCAATTGGGATAAGTTATTTATCCTGTCATCTCGTCTCTCCTTGCTTGCGTGATTTAAATTTCCTAGTGAAATGGTGTTCGCTTTATTTAATTTTATTGCCAAAATTCATAAAAGGGTGCTTATTAATTAATTGATTAATTTAATTCAATCAATAAAAAGATCTAATCATGAATTATATTTATTGTTGATTAATTAAATTAGTTCAAGGGTGTTAGCATTATTAGATATTGTGGCAAATAAAATATATATATATATATATAAAATAAAATAAAATAGAAATTGTCTTGCATTCCTCTTGTTATAGAATAAAATTAAAAATGATTTGTTTTAAATGTAATAGTTGGATTCAATTTTGTGAAATAAAGTGAATTTAGTTATCATTGTGGGGTAAATGGAATTTTGTTTTAAATGATTATTATGCATTTGAAGAGGAAAATAAAGTTGTTTTATTAATTTCCAAAAAATGAAAATATCCAAAAAAATATCTAAATTGCAATAACTTTTGGTGGGTGACTAAATTAGGGGTTTGACATTTTTGGAGAAGGGCATAAGGAAAATGGATTTTCTTTTTGAATTATCTTTTTCATAATTGGGTAAAAAATTTGGAGAGCAAGAAAAACTTGAAAGAGCTTGGAGAAATTCTTGAAGGAGGTTTTTTTTGAAAGATTGTTGAAGCAAACTTGAAGGAGATCAACCTCCATTGAAGGACTCAACAAAAAACTTGGAGAAAACAAAAGGTTCCATGTTTTCCCCTCTCTATGCAATTTTATTTTAACAATTTTGTTTGAAATGGCTCAAATCAGTTTTGGAAATTCAAACTTGGAATTCTAAACCCATGTTGGAATCACCATTCAAACTTGAATAGAAGAGTTTTGCAAATTTTTTGAGAAAACAATATGAACCAGAAATTATCCTCAAACTATCAATGAGAAATTTGAAACAAATTTGAAGGATTCAAATGGGTCTTATGAAAACTTGGGTTGTTGGAAAATCTTTATTTAATTTGGGTGAAACTCTGAAATTATTGTGTTAAATGTTGAAATTTCAATGGGAAGTCTTTTGTTACTCAAATTTGTGAGTTTTCCCAATCTGGGTATTGAAAAAATTACTTTTACAGTCATTTGTTATGACTGTGTGTATATATATTTTTATATATGCATATATATGTATAATATGGAGTATATATATACATATATATGCATATATTGCATATATAATGTCATAGTTTTTATTAAATTTATTCTGGTAAATTAAATGTTTTTTTTCTGGGTCTGTGTTTTTAAAAAAACCCAATTTTTGCAAGTATCGGTCGACATTTTTGTTGGGGATGAAACCCCCGGTGTGCGGCCAGCGGCTTCACTGGCCGCCACTCCCATGAAAGGAGGCACCGCTAGTGAAGGCAGCACTGGGCACTGCCTTCCCTGGCAGCGTCCCCCCCTCATGGCAGCAGGGCAGCCGGGGGCAACAGGAAGACCCTGCGTCTCCCCTGCCTCGGCCGCACCTTACTAGCGGCGAGTTTGTTGGTTTAAAACTTTGCTTTTTGTTTTTTAAATTATTTTATTTCATATTTATATATATTAAATATTATATATATATTCTATAATATATATATTATATTTATATATTAAATATAATATATGTAATTTATAGTATATATTATATATATTTAATATATATAAATAGGTTATATTATATTTTTTTATTATTATTCATTTTTTTATTTAAAAGTCAATATTTTATATTTTAAATATTTTGGGAAAATAGGTTAATAATTGTAATTGGATTTAAATATTAGTTATATATATTTAGAATATAGATGTAATTATATATATATTGAGTATTTATGTATATATATAGTTATATAATTATTTTATATATATATAATGATACTTAGATATGATCATTAAGAGTCATAACAAAGAATATATGGGAAATCATCTTATAAATGAGTGATTTACTTGTTAAGGATTTATTTTAATCATTATGGGAAATTGTGCATTATTCTTAAATGAGTAGTTTAAATGTCATAATGGTTCTCAACGGGTTTTGATTTCTCTTTTGAGTGGTGTAAAGAATATGTTTTATTTACATTGATTAGTACACTACGTCATTGAGTGATTTGGATTTAAGAAATCCTAACATAGATGAGTTTAAATTACTTGTAATGCTTTCTTTTGACATGGGGCATTTGTTCTTGGTGTGGGGCAGTCTAGTCAGTGTTATGTAAGTCTTCCAGATAGGACTTTCTATTATGTGTTTTGGGTTGTTGTTATGTTGGTCAACCCTGGTTTACCTTGGGTAGTGCATTCAATGTGTCTAGTTAAACCTGGTTATCTTGGACATGATAGGTTGACTTCATGTTGTGTTTAGGGATTCATTATCCCTAGGTTGCACTTGAGTACCCTTTGGTGGTGGCATAGTTCCACGTGTTGTCTTAGAGAAGTGGCTTGCATTGAGGGCCGACACACAAAGTGGTGCCAGGAGATCTCAATGTAAGTTGGTTAATTCAGTGAAAACTTAAACCAATTAATTAGCCTAGGTGGTACCATCATTTAAAAAGATTAATTTTTCCTTGCTCATGGACGCAAGTGCTTGTATAGACTTGAGATGAGATGAGAAGGCCTGGAATGGCAAGATTGTTATCTTGTCCCTTCGAAAGATAACTAATTCCGCATTGGTTTGCATGAGGGGCCGAGAGTCATTAGAGGTTACTAGGATATCCCAAGATGGGGGTTGGGACCTAGGAAGACCTGCCAGGATATCCCATGCGATATTGTGATGATACTTCTCCTAAGTCAGCATTATGTTTGTATTCGTGATGTTTTCATGTATTTAAAATCTGGAAGCATTGTAAAATTTATGTTATGTAATGTCCTATTCGTATCCTTTTCTAGTTGAGTCATATTGCCTATGTTTAGAGGTTGTTGGTTTTGACTTGAAACCCTTGCTACTATCTCCTAGCACGGGGGGTGAGCCTTTGGGTATCACATGGTTGGGTGGAACGCACACAATACTCCGTTGTTTTGGCATTGGCTTATGTGGATGAGACTTTCGTGTTGGAGAGCTCGTGGGATTCCAGTTGCTACCGTTATTTCATTTATGCTAGTGCTTTTGTATTTTATTTACCCCTCATTTTCATCGAGGTGGAAATTGTAATAATCAATCACGTCATTGATTTACCTCATTCTGGGAATGAGAGATGTAATTGTAATTATATAACTTTTGTCTTTGGTAACCATGAAGGATCTCATAGTCTTAATGGAAATCTCATGTATGGAATGTATGTGCTTTAATTAGTTTAAGTGAATGTTGTTATGTTTCATTTCATGCATGTTGTTTTAATTTGTGAATTAATTAATCTTTGTCTCGGGACCTTAGGGGATTGTTGGCTTGTGTTGTAATCATCTTGTAATTGTATTTTTTTATAAAAAAAAAAAAAAATTGTTGTGAAATTGTTTGTAGTTTGCAACTTCCCCTAGGGTCTCGTGGCGGGGCCATTACCTTATCCCAAGTCAGATACCCTATATCTCATACTTGAGGCACAACACATTTACTAGTTTTCACTTCACATGTCATAACATAATACACTTTATGAAATCCACCATATTGTAGAAAAAAATCAATTCATAGTTTACATACACTCCTTTTCTTTTAACACTATTCACTTTGCTTCTTAATTTTTTTACATATCTACTCACTTTGTATACGTAAAAGGAATCACTGGTTGATGCACAAATGTAGCTTATGTATATTACTCCATCTTCCTAAAACTTAACAAGACATGATGCACCGCACTGCCCATCTTACTAAGTTAGTGTTTTACATCTCATATAGGATCAAGATTGGTTCTCTATGTATATCCATACTGGTCTTCCTCTTTTATTCAACCATGGTTTGATATGTTCACTAATATATCAATATGGGTAATTCCACTATAATTTTCACAACAAGCTAGAGAAGGTTTCTTACTTAATAAGGAAGATAGTCAACTATTTTTGTTTTGAATAATTGCAATATGAGAAAGGAAAGCACACTCAATGCATAACGCACATGACAAATCATGGAATAGTAATTTTCACAACTCATTAATCTATATATATATATTTTTAAAAATCTTGCATTTTTCTACCTAAGGTTGACTCATTTAATCACATGTTATAATCATCATTTTTATAATCATAGTTATTTCTAACTTCATAAGGTTCAAGGACATGCGATAAGTAACAATTCCTACATTTAAATTTTCTCCATTGTATTTCTCTGACACACACACACATATATATTTTTCTCTAGAGTACTAGAGAATTGGTATAAAAATGCACAACATTAGTTGGGAGTATTTCATGACAATTTTCGTATCCATGATGATACCATTTAGTTTCTCAATCACTTAATTCACTATAAATCTACATATTTCCTCACCCAATTTATAAATTCAAACAATTGATTCTTTTATTTTGTCATGTACACAACCTTAAAGGTCAACATCTAATTGAATATGTTATGACTTCATATAATACATGTATCCTTTCTTATTTTGGAACCAACATGTCTTTAGCTCTTAGCTCATTTATAAGAGAGCTAGTAATAGCATGTGTTCTAGATAATGTTTTAATTTCAACACAAATTTAGATACGGTCTCTTCACAAAGATTTTATGTTTAATTTCTAGAAGTTATTTATATAATATCTAATTTAATTTTCATCAATCTTAACTTAGTTGTTGTTTTTTACATATTTTCACCTTTGACTTGAATCATTTAATTTCACTTTCTATTCTAGTCTATAGGTAAAACAACTCCAAGATTTAGTAGTTGTTGTAGTTCTACTAAATTCACTAGGACTCTGTTTACTAGCAAAAGTGTTAGGATAACTTAAGTTTAACCATTTAATTCAAGGTAAAATATGGAATTGACCACTTTTAAAAATTAGATTTACTATGCATTGTAAGGCTTTGATCCTTAGTTGGTGCCATCATACATGAAATTTATCCAACCAACCATAAAGTAAATTATTTGTTACTTCACAAGATTAACTCTTATACACTTGTGTGTAAATCAAGATCTTTGGGTATATGGATAAGATCTAGATATACCATGGTCTAAGACGTGCAAGATACAAATTCATGAGACATATTAATACCAATTTGTGAACAAGTCCTTAACTTAGGTCCAATAATCTATACCTTAAAGGTTTAATTTTAATCTTTGACAATATTTTAAATCCCAAATGTATGTGGTGCTCATATTGCACGTAATACAAATTTTGAAGATCTTCTATTGTTTCACTCTTTTTGTTATTTTGATTTAATCAATTTAAGGGTTGTGGAGATCTAATCTTATTCAACCACAACCTTTAACACATTAATCCCATTTTGAGGTTCATATAATTCTTTCCTTTACCTAATGATACATTTTCAAAATAATAATAATAATATATTTTCATTATATATTTGTACTAATGTTTCTATAAGCAATTATGTTTCTCCCAAAACAATCATAACTTCAACAAGTAGCGTCATTATTGTATTTGAGAATTATAGACTTAGGAAGCCAACAAAATAATATTTCTACACATCATGATGTCCTATAACACTATTCATGCACTTTATAAAAATATCTTGCTTTAAAAACTAAACAATACCTTTTTAAGGTTTAAGAAAATTTAATGTCAAAAGACTATATTAATGCCATAAACCTTATTAACTAGACTAATATGTGGCTCAAGTCATTCACCTCATTTACTTAAAACAAGGGACCATGTTTTATATCGAGTTTCTCCTAAAAGTTGAATGTAATCAATTCAATGCATGCTCAACCCATCTATAATGGTCATTTCTTGGCCAATGGGTACTTTACAATTTTATTTGGGTTGGATAGGTACAACTAGGTTCATGTTTACTACACCATTCAAGTCCCTTAGAGTTTCCCTTATTAATATTTTATTCACAGCACTTGAGTTGGTTTGCACATTATCCAAACACTCACAATAATTACTACTTAATTTATTCCTAGAGTTCCCTAGAGTTGCAACCTAGGGGCTCGTGCAAAGTATGTCATGCCTGGGGGAGTTTTGACAAGAAAGTCACATAATTTTTTTTTTTTTTTTAAAGTTAAATTAGTAGCTAGATAACACTCTAAGGGCTTGAGACCGTAACCCTTAACATGAGCATGAGTTTACACACAAGGTGAAGTCTCTCTTCTAAATTTAGTGAAACACTCTTGCTTAATCTCAGTGAAATTATAATCATACTACTATTATTATTCTTTTATAATGATCAAGTAACCAAATTTAGCCGAGTCGTAAAAGTGACATCGGTATCCTTAAATCATTGGGTGAGAAGATAAAATTGCTATTGGATCACATTTCAGTTCACAATGATAACATTTGGCTATTGACCCTTTTGTATATGTATATATTACATCCCATAACTAAAATTATGTACTCATATTGCTACCTAAATCTCAATTGCATTATTGTCACCATCATCTTGGTTATCGTTAATAATACTCTATTAACATAGAAAGCCATTTCTACTATTGATCATGAAGAAATGGTGGTATCCAACATTCCTCAACTTTGCTATTATTATTATGATAAAATAATTTGGTTTACATACTAATGCTTGCTTGGAATTGTAAGAATCATTATATTTCTGCAACGGTTTCGGTTATTAATTAACATAGAGTTCTTGTACACATTTTGAATATCAAGATTAATGCATTACTATTTTTATTATTAGTAAGAATATTTTTATTTTATTTTTCTCTTCATAAGATACATAATGACAATTCCAAAGAAATAAACATTTAAAAATATTATTATTAATTTTATATTACTATAACGTGTAATCATCCACTTATTATTATTAGTTACAATGTTAACCCGACCCTTTAATATTAGCATATATTTATAATCTAGCGGTGACATTATCATTAGCTAGATCATTATTGGTTTCGCATTCTTTGGATAAGATTATTGATATCTAGAATCAACTTTATGTTGAGAGTAATATTGGTTCCTACAAATATGCAATTTCAACTCTAACTTCCTAATAATTACAATACTAATTTACTTACCCATATGATGCATTAAATAAAATCATTGTAAAAAAATATTGGAATTGTTATTATTATTAACTTGCAAGTAATATACCAAACGTTAATAATATTATGTAAACATTGATTCATTTAATATTAATACTACTAATATCAAACTCTACAAATATTAATGGATTAATGGAGATAGGTATTAATATCCATTATAAAAGTAACTCCCTCCTCACACACATTTTTTTCCTTTTTAGTTTCACCGGTAGCTATAACCAATGCTTGGCGAGGGAAGTAATAAAGATCAGAGTTATTATATGTACAATTTTATAAATGGAAATCTGCCATGATCAGAGGGTGTCTAATTTCAAATTAAGCTGGCAGGATAATAAAGAAAAGGTGGACCGTATCGATAGATGTCAGACACAATTAAATTCCATAAGATTTTCTTTTTTATATTTGATCTCCCTCTTCTGACGACTCTGCCAACCATGTCAATGGCAGTTGTAATAACATAAATATAAATCACCATTGGAAGTTCCCCAGCCATTGCAAGCATCTGAGTTACACAAAGCTAAGCATGGTTCACTTTGATTTATTTTCTTTGAGGTGCCTAAAGCTAAATATTATGGTGGCCTTGAGAATAGTCGCGACACACATTGGCTGGGTAACTATATTTTCTTTTATTTTATTTTTTTCGCATGAAGATTTTGTGCTACTTCTACTGCTGCCCTCCTTTTCTTTTTGCTTCACTGTGTTTTCTTTCATTTTACTTTTCTTTGTTTGTATAATATAGTTGCAGAAGTATAAATATGGGGTAAGATTATAATTTCATGCCTCCTATAGGTTTTCCTTAGATTTATTTTGCCCAAAAAGTAACATTGTCCCTTCTTTATTTGATATTTAAAATTCTCAATATTTATTGCTTCTCAGCCCTTCAGTTCTTTGTGCCAACAAATTTTGGAGGCCTGTAAATTTACATAGATCTGGAAATTTTCTTGTTCGAGTTTTCAATCTGGAAGTATACATTTTGCTGCATTTGATTATTTTTTTGTATTTCTCTATGTTTTGTTTTAGAACAGAAGTTGGGTTTAAAAGAAAACATTATATTCAAATATTTTAATTTGCAAACAAGGTTGTTAATTAGGGACCTAAATAAAGAAGCCTAGAGATTTAGTTGCAATTTTTCTTTTTATTCAACAATTTTATTTTACCATAGTTGTGTTTCACACGAAGATTTTATTTAATGCATCTTATTTCATTTTATTTTATTTCTACAGCAGTAGCAACATAAATGTGTGTATTTTATTTTATCAAATGTTGCTTAAGGAGACGATGATGTTCATCCCTGTGCATACATAATTTTATTAAAATGCACATGTATTTATAAATACCCCTTCTTCCTTTTTTTTTTGGCATAATTCTACTTATTAAAATGATGTTCATCCTCTCCCAGCTGCTCTCCCTCATGGAGAGAGCTTGGCCCCTGAGAAGGGACCATCAAATTGGTATATCCCAGCTGCTGTGTCCAAGAGTAATTTTTTATTTTTATTTTTAATTGTTTTATTTTATTTTCATATATATATAACTCAAGTAGTTAAATATAATATTTTAAAGTAAGTATTTATATCTTCAAAAATATACTACTTATATATGCATATATTTGATGTTTTTTTTTTTTTTTACTTCTTATTGAATTATAATATAAATTTTGTCTAGTTCTATAAATTACATTATGATGCAAAATTTTATTATGTTGATTCATACATAGATTATATCATATTATATCATATGAAATAATACATTATATAAAACTACCTCCATGGGAGGCATCAATATTTATCTCATGCCCCGTTCAAAATAAATCTAGAGGGTTGTAAAAAGAAGTGTATATATATGTATATATACCAAAAATAGTTTTATTTGTTGTCCCAAGGTTTTAACATTTCAAAGCTTTCCAAAGTAGAAGAAAATGTTAGTTATCACCCACAACTATGTATGAGTCATTCTTCTTAATATCACTCTCAAACATTTAATTTTTCTTATTATAGAGGCAAGTGTTTATCATAAAATGACTTATTTATTATTTCCAATCTATTTTCATATTAATAGCACAATTTTATCTCTCTAAAAAGGAAAGATAAAGAAAATACATGCATTTAGTCCACTTGAAACTTCTAATAATATATATTTTAACCATTGTAACATTTGTAACACTCTTCTAAAACTTAAAACAATTTTTCTTTTAGGGTTTTAGACCCAAAAGTCTGTCATTACTTATTATGAACAAATATCATATTTTTCTTTCAACACCACATGTAAACACCTCTTAGCCCAAAATCAACACCTCTTATCCCAAAATCCTCTCTTAACACAAGTTCATAGAGTATCTTTTTCTTTTCACAATAAAATACAAATAATTTATTTGGACTTTTATGTTACAAATGATATTTAAGAATACAATGAATAACACACAATAAAAGAAAGCTTGCTCTCCTCCCTACCATAATGGCGTCATGGAGCCTCATAGGCTCTAGCCATACCCCCGAGCAAGGTAGTCTCTTAGCTCCAAGATGATGCATGGAGCCTTTTCAAATTTTTACAAAGGAATAAGAATAGCATAGCACCAAATTTCATGTATCTAGGTTCTCTACTCTCTGTTTCAACCATGATCCATGCAACATACCACTTTCTTACAACAAGTAAACAAAAGAGAAAATTGAAGTGAAAGAGAACTTATCTTTTCTTTTAGGTGGAGGGGCTGAAATCTTGTATCCATCTTTTCTCTCCAAACCAAACCATTTTCATCAATATCTTCCAAAGAGATGGACTCCTCTCTTCTTCTTTTTTCTCATTCTTTCTACCATCTTTACTCAAGTTCTCCAAGAGGAGAAGTGGGCAATGCCCAAATCTTCCATCTTCTTGAGGTATATAGGAATCCTCCAAACCTACACTCTTTCCCACAACTGCTCACACATGTGTGAGTCTTGTGCCAATTCCAAGAACTTTTGGGGAGTGGGAGGTTGAGAGTGACAAGTCACTCTTCCCAAGCCCCAACACTTTTTGAATTCGTCACATTCATGAATGTGGACTTTTGAGGGGTCTTTTCACACTCCAAGGATAAGTTCACATGTCAAAAAGGTTCCAAACCCATAGGTATAGGTCCTAGGGGTCTATTCTTGTTCAAAAACCAAGGAAATTGACTCAATAATCCCTTTTTAAAACCCACAAAAGAATCCATACGAATTTTGATCATGACCAAGGGTTCCAACCCCAACCAAACTCAAATCACATGTCCTACAATTGGATTCTACTCAAACATAATCACCCAAACAAAAATATAACCTCAAACCCTTCTAAGTCCAATAGGGCTACACTTAGAACTTCCCAAAGATATATTTGATTTGATTCCAATATTTATCCATCCTCCTATTTGCATATTTTTGATTCCTTAGCCCTCCAATACATTTACTCTACTTGCTTTTAGGTCTCGGATGGAGTTAAATTTATATCCTCAACAAGAAGTCTTTTGATTTGCACTTGATAGTTATCCCTTCTCATGCTAGCACCGTTATCTTCTCGACCTTTAATGTTAATCCCACATCGACTCATTTAATTTCCTGTACAACATAATCAAGCACAGTTAGACATATTAATAAACAACATTAATTGTAAATCGAATTTTTGTAACTTTATTCATGAATCATTTACATAGCTAATTACACTTCCAATGTAATATGACACAACAATTATCTTATTTCAGATTCATCTTATAAGCTCGAATCTCATACAATAATCTGCATGCACATACATCTTCATTAAGTAAGATAACAGTGATATAACATAACGTAAAACTATAAGGTTACTGTTAGACAATTCATATCGCTTGCAATATATCTAACCATCTATTTAAGAGG